>JAWPHD010022824.1:0-23924 GCA_037043455.1 Cyrtodaria siliqua | reverse complement strand
ATTTAACTGTAAAAAAATTCGTTTAAAGCCAAAACTACTATGTCAGTTGTTTGATGCGTTCGTTGGTTCTATTTTAAATTATGCAAGCGAAATCTGGGGGTATACAAGGTCGAAAGTTATAGAGCGAATACATTTAAAATTCTGTAAACGTTTATTGAATGTTAAAATGAATACATGTACTGTGGGTGTTTACGGAGAGCTGGGTAGATATCCCTTATATATATCACGATATGCAAGGATAATAAGCTATTGGTGTAAAACTATTAATACTGATAATATAATAATAAAAAAAGTATACGAACAAGGGCTAAATGATTGTAATAAAGGATGTAAGAACTGGGTATCAAACGTTAAAACCATGTTAAATAATTACGGATTTACCGATATATTTGAGAACAATCATTTTGTAAACCCCAAAGTATTTCCAAATATTTTTAAGCAAAAAGTTATTGATAATTTTATTCAGGAATGGTTTAGTTCTATAGAAAATAGTACAGTTCTTGAAAACTATAGCTTAGTAAAAATGCAATTTGACTATGAAAACTATCTTGATATATTGCCTTGTAATTTGAGATTGTTTTATACTAGACTAAGACTTTCTGTTCATCCTCTTAGAATTCAAACTGGGCGGTATGATAGAAATAGAATACCAAAAAATGAAAGATATTGCCTTTGTTGTAATTCAGGCGATATAGAAGATGAGTTTCACTTTATATGTATATGTCCATGTTTTGTAGATTTGCGTAAGCAGTATTTGAAAAAGTATTATTACCAAAGACCATCAATGTTCAAGTTTTTAGATTTGATTAGCTCTCATAATAAAACTGTATTATATAAAATTTCAAAATATACCAAGGAAGCCTTAGAAATAAGAAAATCAATTTTAAATGTTTAAGCATGTTGTTCATTCTCATTCTATTAAATTTCATAATCTTTAAGGAATATTGTATTACAAATGTGAACTAAAGTAATATAATTCAACATTTATTTGTAAAGGAAAATCTTTTATATCTATTACGTGACTATATGTTTAATGTATTTGTATGTAATGTTTGTATGATGATGTACTATGTACAAATCTTAATAAAATATCTGTTCTGTTCTGTTCTATGAAATAAAACCTTAAGTTCGGCTTAACAAGTTTGGATATTGTAAAATTAAAACATTTAATTGGTAATTCTAAACAGGTTATCGCATTATTTCAGTAAAAAATATTTTAAACATGTTTTGTTGTCGAAATATCGGTTATAAAATCCTGCTAATATAAGCTGTCCCATCACTTAATGGCATTAAGGCGGGACCACCAAATGGTTTTCGAAAGAACCTTCAAATGATCATATATTCTTTGCTTATTATCCGATTTTTGATAATTCTTTCACCATGTTCCACGTTTTTCAGAACTCTCAATAAAAAGATTGTTTGGTTGTGTCGCCACATTCCCTTTAAGAAACTGTAAAACTATACTTCTAATCGGCACATATGCATTATTATATGATCTGGGTAGAGTTTTGATAAACGGTTGAGTAATGTAATTTTGCCGTTATTTGACGGGTTAATTTCTTTAAATGTAAATAAAAAAAGCTGTACACAGACTGATTTTGGGAAGGACTAATGTAATTTACCATAGGTATTTAAGAAATATAGGCATTGAATGTCATAAAATGGTGTAAAATACGTTCATAATTCGATGAGAATAGATACTGAATAACACCCTTTCCATTTATTTTAAGAAAGGTGTTTATAACTTATAATAATAATAATAACTTTATTCAGCATTAAACATGCAGTACAACGTTTATAGCCTACGCACAATACATATATATATATGTACAATACACTGAGAACATCAAAGAAAAATGTGAGAAAATAAGAAGAAAAATCTTCATTGAAGTTTAGAGAGAAGTGTTTTAGATTTTTTCTAAATGGAAAACAGGTTGAAATGTGGTAAAGACATTTAAACTTGCATTTCATTTTGAAGTTTAAATGCATATAATAAACATATTTTGATACGTTTATAATTGTTCTGTTCGTGTTATTAGACATTAATGCATCACATGTGTTTATCGTATGCCATCTGCAAAAGTAAGGTTTAACATATTTCTGTCTTAAGTGTCTATATATTGGACATACAAGTAAAACAAGCAAAACATGGTATTCGTTTTCTACTATATTTTGGGTACAATGTATACATTTTCTATTTTCATTTTCAATGGCTAAATTGTGAGAGCAGAGTCTAAATCTACCCAGTGCTATTCGGAATGTATTGCCTCTAATTGAATAGGTTAGCCGGATTGCACACATTACGCACGCTTAGCATTGCAAGGTCATATGTACGTTCTCTCTCGAGAATCCTGACCTTAACCGGAAGAAGAAGAAGAAGGTAAGTTTATTTTATATTTTGTTGACTATAATATATGACTGAATCCATATTACGAACCTCACACATTGGTTGTCACAACCCCATCGATTGTATATAACTTTGGAATTCTATCGTGCAAGTTTGTACAAACTTCACACGAAGATGTATTGGTTATTCTAGCAATGGCCACAACCGAATTGACGTCATTGTAATCATCGGTTATGACGTAGAATTCTCTACAGTCTTTGGCGCCCTCTGGTAGCGTAACAGTGATGCTGTCCATCGACACCCGACCGACCACTGGACACTTTATTCCTGAAATAAAAACGGTTGATGAAATGTAAAAGCTAATACATAATTTACGCGGATTTAGATTTAAAACCGTTATAACTTTTAAGAGGTTAGTTTAAAAGAACAACGCCACAATCAATATTAACAAAGCCTATTAATAACTGGATTTATTTCACACCTGTATAAATCTAACCTTCTCCTTCTGTATTTTTAACCACGTGAATATCCAATATTTCCACTATTATACTCAAAACGATTGCTTTAATACAACATATCTATATTACTTTCATATTGTACTCATTCTGGTATCTAGCGTCCCATAAATCTATATTCTGTAGATGTGGAGTCAAAACAATCCATATTCCGTATTCGTAGACTGGGATTAGGTGTGGAGTCCAAAAAATCCATATTCCATATTTGTACTATGAGAAGACAACTCTTAAAAGTAAAAAATAAATGAGCCGTTTACGATTTATCTCACGATTTTATTTTCGTTAAAATTGAATTGAAAAAGTAACGTTTTGATACTTAACACGTGTTTTTTCAAATGACATTTTATGCCTCGGTACGATGAGACCTACGGGTGGTCCCGGGCCCGTAGGACTTGGGGAGCCGTACGGGCCTGGGGAGCCGTACGGGCCTGTGGCCCGTGGGAAGTTCGTACGAAGTCACCCTCCTGCGATGTTGTGGTCACATGCATACGGGCGGTCTAAGGGCGTTCTACGGGTTCTCTGCGTCTTCTTACGATGTTTTGGCCACGGGATCGCAAGAACCCGTACGTGTACCCTACGGGTTCCGTAAGGTGCACGTGCGGGCACCGTACGGGTCCGTGCGGATGCCGTACGGGCTTGAGAACACCCGTACCTAAACCGGCCGTAAGCAGTCGTGACTGCCCGTGCGGGACCCGTACGGGTTTCGAAACTCCGTACGGGGCCCGTGAGAGCCCGAAGGGGGCCGATAGGACCCAACAGACCTGCGGGCCCGTAAGGGACCCGTACGGGCCCCGCACGACTGTCTACGGGCCTTCTACGGGCCTTCTACGGGCCAAGCATCGTAGTTTGGCCCTTACGGGGCCCGTAAACTGCCCAGGAGCTTCATTTGACCGGGGCATTACACAGTTAATACATGTTAAACAATATATTGCTTTTGTTTTGTTCAATTAATAACAGAAATACCAAGTCTGAAGTGAAATGTAAATAGATGAGGTGTGAAATGAAGAGGTCATTTAACAGTGTTGAGTACAATCGCCTCGTCCAAATATAGAACCTGTCTGCTGGGTGCTCGTTCAATAGAATTCAGTATGAAAACAAAAACCTGTCTGAAAATATACAACAAATGACTATATCTGCATGATATCCGTTTCGGTGGTGAGTTTTCTAGATCGACGTATGGTATTTAAGGTTTAGTCAATTGAAATAAGGCATTGTGTTGTCTTCAGAAACCGCAACGTACGGATGGAGTCGTGCCGTGCACCTATATACCTATAATATTGTATAGGCCGCGTCATAGCTCTATTGAGGTACATAATTCAAAAACATAAGAGCTATGATTCTCACAGTTGTTTAGCAGCATGCTAAAAAGATACACTTTTTTCACCAGTTCATCCAGATATCACACTTACCGCTAAATGTTGTCAGGTAGCCGCGACCAAACATGTTTCGTAGATACCCGTCAGCATGTCCTATTGGTACCGTAGCCAGAGTTTCATTTTGTCGACATCTGCATAGAAGATAAATGTAAAAGATTGTTTGAATGGTGTGTTACGTCATTCTTAGCAAATGGTAGGCCATATTATATGACTGCCGATAGTTTTGTGGTAGAGGCAGACTTCTTCATTTTCCTGGGTAGAACCAATACGGTTATACCTCCCGCCATAAAAGTCGAAAGCAAGATATAGACTAGCCCCCATAACGACAAACCAAAAACATATATATCGACTTCTCCGCGCTTTATGTGTTATTTCGAGCCACCCAATAGAGAGGGGAAAGATACATAGGAAACCGGGATCCGTGCCGTACTCTTACTATTCCTAATATGTCTTAAACGTGCTCGGAGGGATAGACTTCAATGCTTTTGTTGGTTTGTTTGTTTGTTCGTATGGTGTTTTACGTCATTTTCAACACATGTAAGGTTTGTGGTGGAGGCAGACCACATACTTTTCCTTGGTACTCGTACACCTCCCGCCATCCGTAAGAATCACAAGTCGAGCTCCCAGTGGGATTCGAACCCGCAGCGGTGAGAGGCAAAGGTTTACAACGCAATGTCGTTAACCATTCGGCCACGGAGACGCCTAGACTTTAATTCACGCGACCGCCCTGTATTAATTCGACGGACGAGACTAAGGGAAGTGTCTTGCCCAAGGTCACACCGAAGATAAAGTTCAAGAAAAGCGCAACAAGAATGTCATTTCACTTACGTGTACAGTTGATCGTATCCCACTACTCGGCCAGCCGGAAGGTCTTTTACTAAGTTGGCTTTGGCTATCCAGCTGAGAGCGGGTTTTAAACCTAGATCCTGTACTGTAGAGATGCCATCCTCAGCTGTGTCTAAAATATAAAAAGGAACTGAATACGACTTGTTTTGTGGTGGTTGGGGGTAATTTTGTATTGGGCAAAAAACACGAATTAATATATTTCGGAGTTTTCCAGACCAAAATATTCCATAAAAGAAAAAAATTAAATGGACGGAATATGAAGTCTAATTTAGCCATTTACATTTTGTATAAAACTAATGTTTTGTTTGTTTAAATATGCATGAAGCAAAGAAAAGCGTAATGATTATTTTGTTGTATATGTAATATTCAAATATTGTCATATATGTGTAATGATAAAAAACTGTAATAATTTAAGTCAATAAAAGTATCTATAAAACTCAGTAGCATTATGATTGTCTTTGTATTTAGATTGGCACCCATACATCTAGAAGTTGTCATCGTCTCCAGTTCATTTAAAATAAATCAATAGAAATCCTTCACATAATTATGTGAAACCCTTTCGTAAATCAATTTTTCACATTTTCAGCATCCAAATTATTGCACCAAAAGGTATATTAAACGAACACACGGCAATATTGAGGTATAGTTATCAAGAATTGCGCATGCGTGATAATCCAGTATCATGTTGACTTCAAATCTGATTGGATATAATTAAATAAAAGTAACAAAAAAATTGAGTTTTCTATTATGTTAGCTTTATGTATAATATTGTGCAATATATGTATAATATTGTGCAATATAATCACCAGTTTGTAATACACAACAATTACTTTGCTTTGAATTATTCAAGTACTTATCAATACTTTTTTGGAACTATTTAAGTTATGTAGAAACTGAAGAGACGCAGCGAGTCTTTAAAACGTTAAGATTGCCAAGTTTTAAAATGACTTATCATGAACTTGAATATTTCAACAGAGTACGCACATGCCAAGCCGTACATGAATACACCCGCGCGAACGTAGTCCAAATCTACGCCCACGTCTCTCGCTATGGCGTCAGAGTTTGCGACTTGTAACTTCATACCATTTTGTCTGCAAGAAAAAGCACATGTATGTATGGCAACGGAAACCGGGAGAAATACAATTGGCAATACATTTGAATTAAATTGGGGTTGGTATAGGAAGTTTTGACTGTGGCAATTGTCTAGCATAAAACCCAAAACACACACAAAAAACAAACAACAAAAACAACAACAGAAAAGTATATGTCTTCTTCACCTAGCATCTCCTCGGCTTCTAAGACTTTTTTGCGTGTTTTAGTGGTCTTCTGATGAAATCGTCTTTATAAATGGTATTTATAGATACCGTTTACGTGTTTTAGTGGCGTTCTGATGAAATGGTCTTTATAAGCTATATGTATAGATACAGTTTGCGTGTTTTAGTGGCGTTCTGATGAAATGGTCTTTATAAATGGTATTTATAGATACTTTTGCATGTTTTAATGGCGTTCTGATGAAATGGTCTTTATAAATTATATTTATAGATACAGTTTGCGTGTTTTAGTGGCGTTCTGATGAAATGGTCTTTATAAATGGTATTTATAGATACCTTTTGCGTGTTTTAGTGGCCTTCTATAGATATATAAGATATATATATTGTCAACATTTCTCATTATATCGTCCCCACCACAGAAAATACAAACTTCTTGTTTGACACTATACATTATCATGTTCTTCTAGATTATTCTAATTACATGTAACCACCCAAATAAACGCAGATAACACACGAACCGTTCACTTTTAGCAGGTCACAGTAGTAATTGTGTTAACAGGATGGATGTCATCTCAGTGAGTATTACTTCGGGAAAAAACAAAGGAATTATCAGAAAGATGCATGTAAAGATGGCCGTTGAATCGAAGGTGGTATTTTTTCAACGTAAATGAAAAAATGGACAAGATGTCGATTCATGCTTTAAGCGAATGTTTTTGTCTAAATTCAATTAAAAATTAAAATTCCACTAACTTTGCTATCATCTTGCCAGTTATATGAGCCAGCCTCGTATTTATTATGGTGGCTCTTTTATGTCATCTCTTCATTTCGTCGTTAACGACGGGCGAAATAACGAAATAGTGTCAACGAAATAATGAAAAAAAAAAGAAAAGAAATAAGATGGCCCAATAAATTGCCACCATAATTTATAGAAATCTTACTCGGACGTCATTACTTGGAGACGCATCATATCAACCGTGAAAACTCGGCAAATCTCGTCATTCTTCGGGATCATGCTTCGAAAAAAGTGAACGAGATGTTGCGAATGGCATTATATATAGGACAATTGTATCAATGCGCCATACCTTTAAAGGTAGCGCCGTGGTGTAATGGTTAGCATTGCGGCTTAGTAACCCAGGGATCGCGCGTTCAATCCCAGCCAGGACCGAATTTGGGTTAATTACCGAAATATTTCAAAAGTATTTCCTACCTTACCAGTTCTTCGGATGAGACTTAAAACCTAGGTCTGCTCGCTAAAATGCTTAGTGCAATACAGCGAGGATAAATACACGCTTATACGCATGAGCCATACTAGTGCACACTGAACACATTATGGCAAGTAAAACGTTGCCATATTCGATAATTGCTCATTTATATTGACCCATTTATATTCTATATTGTGTTATTTATATTCTATAATTCTTCATTCATATTATATATTTTGTTATTTATATTGTATAACTGGCATATTTATATTGTATACTTTGTCATTTATATTTTCTAATATATTCTATACCAGATCTATTTGTATTGCATATCTGGCATTTATATTCTATAATTGTTCATTTATATTCTATATCATCATTGGTATTCTATAATAGTTTTTATATGTGTGGTTTCTCTTTATGTATATTGAATGAGCATATTGTATAATTTCATATTTATGTGCAAAAAAAAAAGAGTTTGAATTCATATTGTATAATTGCCTTCTGAGTAGAGTTTGTAACAAGGATTTGATTGGATGATAGTGAAATTATGGCTAGACTGCTTCATTCGCTCACGTACTGCTTATTTCGCTCATTCGCTCACGTAAAGCGCATTCTAACTGCGATCAAGGCCAAGCTTCTGATCTAATTTCTATAAAAAGATATGGAAAGCTGGGCTTTTCCTCAATATGTATTACACAATGCACGGATATTTGTTGGTTTGGGATTTAATTTAGGAATTCATCCACTAGTTCACTGTAAAGTATATAATAAATACATATATTACAATTACTGAGGAAGAGTACGCGCACAATATACAATCACTGATGTCTTATTCCCAAGGTTAGTCCATATGATTGTCGTGCATTCATAAACTAACCATGAAGCGGATCCGAATGAAAGATAACTAGGAGAATATCAATATAGAATTCCCTTCAAAATGATGCCGAAAATTATGGTCAACAACTTCAAAGAAGCGAGAATTATGTAATTGTTCATGTAGATGGGAAGCCAACGAAAAGTAAGCTCTTCGCGTTTAGCTTCAAAGTAATTAAATTAGTTTATTACATTTCTATGGGTGAAAGATTGGGATTTCTCAGTGAAAGAATATTCATAATCGCTAAATATTAATAACTAACTCCGAACACAGAAACTAACTACAAAAATAACTAACTCCGACGTTGTGTTATGACGTCAATAACGTGTTGGTGACGTCGACGTCATCCGCCGATAACGCTAAATAAAGCGAATAATTCTGGTTCAAATCATACATAATCTGATTAAAAATGTAATAAATAGATTATTTAACTGTTGTGATCGATTATAAGTAATTAAATTATTGATTTCACACGATCAAGAGTAGCTTGTGGTCTTAAAAAACACGAGTACAATGATGATTAAGGAGAAGCCCTATAAGAAATCATTCGATTTAGAAAGACCCGTTGGGTGTCTGCGACTCTTGAGACCACCGAATTTTGAGATCATCTCTAAAACTGGGAGTGTTGGCTCGAAGACCCTTTAGCAGACCAAACATCGGATAACATAATGGGGCTTCCGGGGGTGGGGTTGTGAACAAAATGCATTTTCTCCCAAAGGGATGGTGTTTTTAAATGTGGTAAGGAAGTTGTTGTTGTCTTTTCGGGGTTGCGGGGTGGGGGCTATAAAAAAATCCACGAGGGAAGTGTGTGGGGATGGGGTGGGGGGAATGAAAACAAACGGTGTCTGGTGACTCGATTTTTTTCCAGTTTTCTTCCCTATATTTGTTTTTATTAGGAGGTGGTAAGCCACGTATTTTTAGAGGATGTATTTTTTTAAAAATCATGGAGGTAGTCCGTAAATGTCCTTGAGGTGAACGATTATTTTTATTTTTGTTTGTTTGTTTTTAATCCGCTATGGGGAGGTGGGAGTATTTGTAGATTGTTTTATGGGGAAGAGTAGGGCCGTAACTAATGTGAGTAGCACTTTTGGCCCGACCCGATTGAATTGTACTTGTACATATATAGCAATAAAATATGTTTAAATCACAAAATCAGTAGGAAATCGATTTCCACGGGATCTAGGGTGATATTTTGTAGGTGGTACCGTGGCAGGGTCTGAAGAAACGCTTTTCTATATTGTTTTTGTTGTTGTTGCTGTTGTTTTATACTAGGGGTGTATTCTGGGCGTAAACATAAATTTCTTAAAGAGGAGGCATGGATGGTGAGTACGGAGATTCTCTGGAATAGCCCACCCCGCCTAACAGAATTTCGTTTCTGTCTAATCCTCGGGTTATGCCCCGCCGCACTCTCCCCACATCCACGCACCCGCCCCGGAGAATATACAACAAGCGTGTAAACAAAAATTTTGACAAGCAAAAAAACCCCCAAAAAAACAACGTTATCCATGCTCAGTTATACCAAAACATACAACATTATATAGGGAAAAAACATTTTCTCTTTAAATTATTGAGAGTGGGTGGGGTGGGGCGGCTCCTACGCCTATGTACTGAGGAGGGGCGTAGCTGGCCGATTTTAAGTTATAGCCCCAATCAATTGAGGTCTGCAGATGCGAAGTTTCTAGTGGGTAATGGGACAAGGACTCCTAGATTTTTTTCTAAAATAAAATCAGAGTTTGTATCAATCGTGAACGCTCAGCCAATCCCGTCATTCTTCGGGATCTCGCCTGATGTGTATCACGGCGCTTCGGTATGTTCAAAATCTTGACATTCTGTTAGCCGGAAATCAACCGCACAGAAAATAGTGCACTGTTGCTATGTCAACAATATAGCCGCTAGCCACACGTGTTGATGTATAATTTGCGTTGAGTCTTTGTTTTTTTACAATGCAGATGACGGTGTTATCACTGCTTTCATGTAAATAAACTATTGATGGAGCAATCGGCTGAATAACATTTGGGTGATTTTGAATGCATATTTGTTTTGGCGGTTTTGGCAGAAATCTAAAGCGCGATGACGTAAACAATATGGAAACCTGCATATTACATTCGAGTAATGCTGCGAAGCAATGTACGAGATGTTGCGAATGGGTTTGTATATATAAAAACCCTGATAACTGAGCAGCAACGGGATCACCCTTGGAAATTCGATTCATTGTTCTATCCCCCTTCTAAAAGAAACATTTTCAGAGTAATCCCCAATGTTGGTATCATATCAGTTCTGTATAAGTCACTACCCCGGTGTCAACGTTGTTGGTCTAATTCGGATTTTCTACGCACCTAAGGAAGGAAAATATTTCGAAGGTGGTGTTTTCAAGATTTTTTTCCAGGAGGGTGGGGGTGTTTTTCGAGATTTTCCAGGTGACTGGGGTGTTATCATATGACATATGTCATTACCTAATGCCGATCTAGTCAATCTGTCGTCAACAGGTCGTGTTTTTTTGTATTATTAAAATCAAACCAATCTTGTTTAGCACTAAAAAGGTAAGACAGTTTTTGTTTTATTTATAAAACTGGAAATCCTCTTATGACGTAAATCGTGTGTATACACTGGCCAATCTCTGTGGGTCTAAATCAATCGTGAACGCCAATCCCGTCATTCTTCGGGATGCTGCGAAAATGGGTCTAAATAATCGATAATGGCGGCGTTCTACAGTCGTTTATATTTAAACGCAGTGGGGCAGTCTACCATGTTTCCAGGAGTATTGACCAATCAAATGCGTTACAAACTCTACCCAGAATGCAATTATACATATGAATGTAAACTCTTTATTGCACATAAATATGGAATTATACAATATGAATAAGCATTTTATACAATATGCATATATAGAGAAACCACACACATATATACTATTATAGAATACAAATGATGATCTAGAATATAAATGAACAATTATAGAATATAAATGACAAATATACATTTATATAAATAGCTCTGATATAGAATATAAATGCTGATATAGATTATAAATGAACAATTATAGAATATAAATCACAAATTATACAATATTAATATACCAGTTATACAATATAAATAAAAAACACAGAATATGAATGAAGAATTATAGAATATAAATAACAAAATATAGAATGTGAATGGGAGAATATATGATATAGATGAGCAATTATTGAATATTGCAACGTTTCATTTGCCATAAAAGTTTTTTAAAGAATCGTGCATGTTATTGTTTTTCCAACATAATTAAAAAAAAATAGAACTATGTTTGTGAAAGTCAGGGGATACAATTACCTATACGGTTGTACTGCCTTCGTAAATATATCCAGTTGTTTTTGTGTGAAGGCTGGATCACTCCAGGGCTGTGCAAAGTGCGTCATCAAACTATGCACCGGGATAGCGTTGTCTGCACAGAACTGGTGGATTAGAGACCTTAACAGTTGTTTTAAACAAACAAAGATCATGACATTAAAGCGGGTACACCAAGCAAGATCGTTAAAGCAGGAACACCAGACTTTTCATGTGGGTTTAGGGGTCGCACTTAACATGGACAAATTGTGATATGTTCTATTCAAACGGGTCTAAACATAATGAATGAGCCAATAAATGGCAACATAATGAATGAGCCTATAAATGGCAACATGATGAATGAGCCTATAAATGGCAACATAATGAATGAACCTATAAATGGCAACATGATGAATGAGCCTATAAATGGCAACATAATGAATGAGCCTATAAATGACAACATAATGAATGAGCCTATAAATGGCAACATAATGAATGAGCCTATAAATGACAACAAAATGAATGCGCCTATAAATGACAACATAATGAATGAGCCTATAAATGACAACATAATGAATGAGCCTATAAATGGCAACATGAAGAATGAGCCTATAAATGACAACATAATGAATGAGCCTATAAATGACAACATAATGAATGAGCCTATAAATGGCAACATGAAGAATGAGCCTATAAATGACAACATAATGAATGAGCCTATAAATGACAACATAATGAATGAGCCTATGAAGGACAACATAATGAATGAGCCTATAAATGACAACATAATGAATGAGCCTATAAATGACAACATAATGAATGCGCCTATAAAGGACAACATAATGAATGCGCCTATAAATAACAACATAATTAATGAGCCTATAAATAACAACATAATGAATCCTATAAATAACAACATAATGAATGAGCCTATAAATAACAACATAATGAATGAGCCTATAAATGACAACATAATGAATGAGCCTATAAATGACAACATAATGAATGAGCCTATAAATAACAACATAATGAATGAGCCTATAAATAACAACAAAATGAATGAGCCTATAAATGACAACATAATGAATGAGCCTATAAATGACAACATAATGAATGAGCCTATAAATAACAACATAATGAATGAGCCTATACAAGACCTTTTATTTACAAGAAATTTCATTTTATATATTACAATCCTTGGTTACGCTATGGATATACAGGTATGTAGATCTATGGTGATGCACATGTGTAAATTTAAGCACTTAACACCTGATTCCTTCAAAATATACGGAGAATTCAAAATTAGAACTTGATTCAGATTTCGATCACTATATTTTGTTTGAAACATTTTCAAAAAATGTAGATTCTTCTAGAAAAAGCCTGATGTCCAAATTTTTTTTCTGTCAACAAGAACAACCGTCTTAATAGATCATGATGTTTTTATTCAATATAGGTTTCACTAAACAGTTATCTCTCTTGCGAGCAACTTTCTTGCGCTTAAAAAATGATCTGTGTTATTTGGTTCCTGTTTATTTCCTAAAATGTGCAAATAGTTTCCTCTTTTTTTGTTCCAGGTGACAGGAATGGGACAAGTTCATGATTTCATACAGGTTTGGATATGCCTGAATGTGTTTGAGTTCATATCTGAGAATCTAATACTGGGTAGTGATGAAAATTCAACAGGTCTCTATAAACTTTGGGCATTTAAAAAAAATTACTGTTATTTTGAGCAACAGAAAACATTTTAAAGAAAATTCAGGATGTTGTACAGTGGTCCAGTGAAGCCCAGCTACATATGCAGAGCAATGTAAAAACAACTGTTTTGTGAGACGTATAACATGTACTGATATTGCCGACAATAAAACAAGCCGATGCATAAACGCAACCGTATAATCAGTGTAACGACACGTTTTCATCTATAGCTTGTCCATTCATGTATAAATATAATTAGGGCAACATACCTGCATCATGCACTCTAGTTGCTCGGGCTGACATCCATCCCTAGACATGCCAGAATCAACATTAACCACGACGGAACATGGGTTGTTCTGAAAATAAAGTCATAAAAAATAAGACTATATAATCGTCATGGAAAAATAGGCAAAACTGAATGTCATGTCAACATTCTAAAATTAAATTACTTACAAGTACATTTTGAGACTTTAAAAAAGGGCGTAATGTACCAAAGAAACATCTAACTTAACATTTTGCCCGTTGTCATACTCAACATGCGTCCCCTCGTTCTGACACTGTTGCCTGTTGTCACGGTAATCTACCTCAACATGCGTCCCCTCGTTCTGACACTGTTGCCTGTTGTCACGGTAACCTACATCAACATGCGTTCCCTCGTTATGACACTGTTGTTTGTGGTCAAGGTAACCTACCTCAACATGCGTTCCCTCGTTCTGACACTGTTGTCTGTGGTCAGTGTAACCTACCTCAACATGCGTTACCTCGTTCTGACACTGTTTTCTGTAGTCACGGTAACCTACCTCAACATGAGTTCCCTCGTTCTGACGATGTTGTCTGTTGTCGCATTAACCTACCTCATCATGCGTCCCCTCGTTCTGACGGTGTTGTCTGTAGTATAACCATTCTGACAAGAACTGGATATCAGCAGCCGTGGGTATCAGATTGTTCTGTTGCATTGTGGGTATCTCCACCTCAGAAGCATTTCCTGGAGAATACAACAACCATGTTAGGGTTGGCTAATTTGGACGTTGCCGTATACACTTTAATCTTGTCGGGAAGCTGGGATGGGATTGAATCCTTGTCCGAACAAACGATATTGACTATGTGGTGTAAAACTGTATTGTCATTTGTATCCATGTTTAGGCATGTTTTCTAAAATATAACAAATGTGTTTGTTTTTGTATATGCTTAATAACGGTAGAATTGTTTGCGTTTGTATCGCGCCTCTCACTGCTGCGGGTTCGTATCCTACTGGATTCTGGACTTGTCAAGTGAGAAAGTGTCGATTCTTACGAATGGCGAGAGATATACAGTATTAGTTCTACCCAGAAAAAATTGGTCGTCTGTCTCTACCACAAAAAACAATCGACCGTCATATATGGCCTAATATGTGCTAAAATGACGAAAACAATATTCAAACAAACACATTTATGCCTACATGTAGAGCTGTTTGTTGCTAGTACTAGTCGTTAACCACACGCATTACCGGTATGTTGTTTTCCGACTACACATGTGACGAATTTGTCATCAACAGTTAGACGAAATTGTACATGTGACTTCTTTGTAATATGTTTTACCTAGTACTTGTATGCTGCCTTTTATTCCTCCTGCCCTCAGATCCTCCCCTTCCAAAGCTGTACTCACAGCAAAATGTGTGTATCCATTTTTCTCCAGAAACCGGGATACCGCTACTGCGCCATGACCATATGCATTCGCCTTTACAACGGCGATAATCTCTGAAAATGCATGTTTGTAGGCGTGTCTTATTTGTAATTTCCTTTTCATCATTTCATGGCGATTTCGGGTTTAAGCGATACAATTTAACACAATACAGCGTTTAATTTATAGACATTGAGTAGTGCACATCATACATGTAAACAAGTACATGTCATAACATCACCTAAATACACACTGAAACGATAAATACAACACTTAAATACCCCCTCCCCACCCCACCCACCCCCACCCTCTCCCCCGAAACAATACAAACATCATCCCTCTGAAACAATACATACTACTGCATTTTAACACACACTGAAACGATGCATACAACACTTAAACACACACTGAAACGATACATGCAACACTTAAACATCCAACCCCCGCACCACCACCCTGAAATGATGCATACAACACTTAAACACACACTGAAACGATACATGCAACACTTAAATACACGTGACATAATACATATAACACTAAAACATACACTGAAACGATACATACGATACTTAAACACACCCTGAAAGGATACATACAAAACTTAAACGCACACTAAAACTATACAAACATCATTTTAACGCATTCTAAAACGATACATGCAACACTCAAACATACTCCGAAACGATACATGCATCACTTAAAACACCCTGAAACGATACATACAACACTTAAACAAATCCTGAAACGATACATACAACTCTTCAACACACCCTGAACCGATACATACAACACTTAAACACACCTTGAAACGATACATACAACATTTAAACACATACTGCAACGATACATACAACACTTAAACACACACTGAAACGATACATACAACACTTAAACACACACTGAAACGATACATACAACACTTAAACACACACTGAAACGATACATACAACACTTAAACACACACTGAAACGATACATACAATACTTAAACACACACTGAAACGATACATACAACACTTAAACACACATTGGCACTTAAACACCTCCTAAAACGATACATACAACACCTCAACACACTCTGAAACGATACATACAACACTTAAACTCACCCTGAAACAATATATACAACACTTAAACAAACACACCCTGCCTGAAACGATAAATACAACACTTAAACACACACTGAAGCGATATATACACCACTTTAATACACACTGAAACGATATATACAACACTTAAACACACACTGAAATGATACATACACCACTTAAACAAAACCTGAAACGATACATGCAACACTTAAACACGCTTTGAAACGATATACACAACACTTAAACACACCCTGAAACGATACATACAACATTTAAACACAAACTAAAACGATACATGCAACATTTAAACATAAACTGAAATGATACATACAGCGTTTAAACACACACTGAAACGATATATACAGCACTTCAACACATCCTGAAACGATACATGCAACACTTAAACACACATTGAAACGATACATACAACACTTAAACACACCCTGAAACGATATACACAACACTTAAACACAAACTGAAAACATACATACAACACCTAAACACACAATGACAAGATACATACAACACTTAAACACACACTGAAACGATACATACAACACTTAAACACACATTTTAACTATATACACAACACATAAACACGCCCTGAAACGATACATGAGACACTTAAACACAACTGGAATGATACATACAACACGTAAACACATCATGATATGATACATGCAACACTAAAACACACCCTGAAACGATACATTCAACATTTAAACACACACTGAAACGATACATACAACACTTACACACCCTGAAACGATATACACAACACTTAAACACAAACTGAAAACATACATACAACACTTAAACACACAATGACAAGATACATACAACACTTAAACACACCTTGAAACTATACATACAGCACTTAAACACACCCTAAAACGATACATACAGCACTTAAACACACCCTGAAACTATACATACAACACTTTAACACACCCTGAAACGAGACATGCAACATTTAAACACTTTGAAGCGATACATACAACACTTAAACACACCTGAAAGATACATACAACACTTAAACACACCTTGAATCGATACACACAACACTTAAACACACCTTGAAACGATACATACAACACATAAACACACCCTGAAACTATACATACAACACTTAAACACACACTGAAACGATACATACAACACTTAAACACATCTTTTTGAAACGATGCATACAACACTTAAACACACCTTGAAACTATACATACAGCACTTAAACACACCCTGAAACGATACATACAGCACTTAAACACACCCTGAAACTATACATACAACACTTTAACACACCCTGAAACGATACATGCAACATTTAAACACTTTGAAGCGATACATACAACACTTAAAAACACCTGAAACGATACATACAACACTTAAACACACCTTGAATCGATACACACAACACTTAAACACACCTTGAAACGATACATACAACACATAAACACACCCTGAAACTATACATACAACACTTAAACACACACTGAAACGATACATACAACACTTAAACACATCTTTTTGAAACGATACATACAACACTTAAACACACCCTGAAACTATACATACAACACTTAAACACACCCTGAAACGATACATACAACACTTAAACACACCTTGAAACGATACATACAACACTTAAACACACCTTTAAACGATACATACAACATTTAAACACACACTGAAACGATATATACAACACATTAACACACCCTTAAACGATACATGCGACACTTAAACACTCCTGAAATGATACATACAACACTTAAACACACCCTGAAATGATACATACAACACTTAAACACACCCTGAAACTATACATACAACATTTAAACACACCTTGAAAACAATACATACAACACTTAAACACACCTTGAAACGATACATACAACACTTAAACACACCTTTAAACGATACATACAACATTTAAACACACACTGAAACGATATATACAACACATTAACACACCCTTAAACGATACATGCAACACTTAAACACACTTTGAAACGATACATGCAACACTTGAACACACACTGACACGATACATACAACACTTAAGGATGCATACATCATTTAAACAAACACTGAAACGATATATACAACACTTAAACACAATATGAAACGATACATGCAACACTCAAACACACCCTGAAACGATACATGCGACACTTAAACACTCCTGAAATGATACATACAACACTTAAACACACCCTGAAATGATACATGCAACATTTAAACACAAACTAAAACGATACATGCAACATTTAAACATAAACTGAAATGATACATACAGCGTTTAAACACACACTGAAACGATATATACAGCACTTCAACACATCCTGAAACGATACATGCAACACTTAAACACACATTGAAACGATACATACAACACTTAAACACACCCTGAAACGATATACACAACACTTAAACACAAACTGAAAACATACATACAACACCTAAACACACAATGACAAGATACATACAACACTTAAACACACACTGAAACGATACATACAACACTTAAACACACATTTTAACTATATACACAACACATAAACACGCCCTGAAACGATACATGAGACACTTAAACACAACTGGAATGATACATACAACACGTAAACACATCATGATATGATACATGCAACACTAAAACACACCCTGAAACGATACATTCAACATTTAAACACACACTGAAACGATACATACAACACTTACACACCCTGAAACGATATACACAACACTTAAACACAAACTGAAAACATACATACAACACTTAAACACACAATGACAAGATACATACAACACTTAAACACACCTTGAAACTATACATACAGCACTTAAACACACCCTAAAACGATACATACAGCACTTAAACACACCCTGAAACTATACATACAACACTTTAACACACCCTGAAACGAGACATGCAACATTTAAACACTTTGAAGCGATACATACAACACTTAAACACACCTGAAAGATACATACAACACTTAAACACACCTTGAATCGATACACACAACACTTAAACACACCTTGAAACGATACATACAACACATAAACACACCCTGAAACTATACATACAACACTTAAACACACACTGAAACGATACATACAACACTTAAACACATCTTTTTGAAACGATGCATACAACACTTAAACACACCTTGAAACTATACATACAGCACTTAAACACACCCTGAAACGATACATACAGCACTTAAACACACCCTGAAACTATACATACAACACTTTAACACACCCTGAAACGATACATGCAACATTTAAACACTTTGAAGCGATACATACAACACTTAAAAACACCTGAAACGATACATACAACACTTAAACACACCTTGAATCGATACACACAACACTTAAACACACCTTGAAACGATACATACAACACATAAACACACCCTGAAACTATACATACAACACTTAAACACACACTGAAACGATACATACAACACTTAAACACATCTTTTTGAAACGATACATACAACACTTAAACACACCCTGAAACTATACATACAACACTTAAACACACCCTGAAACGATACATACAACACTTAAACACACCTTGAAACGATACATACAACACTTAAACACACCTTTAAACGATACATACAACATTTAAACACACACTGAAACGATATATACAACACATTAACACACCCTTAAACGATACATGCGACACTTAAACACTCCTGAAATGATACATACAACACTTAAACACACCCTGAAATGATACATACAACACTTAAACACACCCTGAAACTATACATACAACATTTAAACACACCTTGAAAACAATACATACAACACTTAAACACACCTTGAAACGATACATACAACACTTAAACACACCTTTAAACGATACATACAACATTTAAACACACACTGAAACGATATATACAACACATTAACACACCCTTAAACGATACATGCAACACTTAAACACACTTTGAAACGATACATGCAACACTTGAACACACACTGACACGATACATACAACACTTAAGGATGCATACATCATTTAAACAAACACTGAAACGATATATACAACACTTAAACACAATATGAAACGATACATGCAACACTCAAACACACCCTGAAACGATACATGCGACACTTAAACACTCCTGAAATGATACATACAACACTTAAACACACCCTGAAATGATACATGCAACATTTAAACACAAACTAAAACGATACATGCAACATTTAAACATAAACTGAAATGATACATACAGCGTTTAAACACACACTGAAACGATATATACAGCACTTCAACACATCCTGAAACGATACATGCAACACTTAAACACACATTGAAACGATACATACAACACTTAAACACACCCTGAAACGATATACACAACACTTAAACACAAACTGAAAACATACATACAACACCTAAACACACAATGACAAGATACATACAACACTTAAACACACACTGAAACGATACATACAACACTTAAACACACATTTTAACTATATACACAACACATAAACACGCCCTGAAACGATACATGAGACACTTAAACACAACTGGAATGATACATACAACACGTAAACACATCATGATATGATACATGCAACACTAAAACACACCCTGAAACGATACATTCAACATTTAAACACACACTGAAACGATACATACAACACTTACACACCCTGAAACGATATACACAACACTTAAACACAAACTGAAAACATACATACAACACTTAAACACACAATGACAAGATACATACAACACTTAAACACACCTTGAAACTATACATACAGCACTTAAACACACCCTAAAACGATACATACAGCACTTAAACACACCCTGAAACTATACATACAACACTTTAACACACCCTGAAACGAGACATGCAACATTTAAACACTTTGAAGCGATACATACAACACTTAAACACACCTGAAAGATACATACAACACTTAAACACACCTTGAATCGATACACACAACACTTAAACACACCTTGAAACGATACATACAACACATAAACACACCCTGAAACTATACATACAACACTTAAACACACACTGAAACGATACATACAACACTTAAACACATCTTTTTGAAACGATGCATACAACACTTAAACACACCTTGAAACTATACATACAGCACTTAAACACACCCTGAAACGATACATACAGCACTTAAACACACCCTGAAACTATACATACAACACTTTAACACACCCTGAAACGATACATGCAACATTTAAACACTTTGAAGCGATACATACAACACTTAAAAACACCTGAAACGATACATACAACACTTAAACACACCTTGAATCGATACACACAACACTTAAACACACCTTGAAACGATACATACAACACATAAACACACCCTGAAACTATACATACAACACTTAAACACACACTGAAACGATACATACAACACTTAAACACATCTTTTTGAAACGATACATACAACACTTAAACACACCCTGAAACTATACATACAACACTTAAACACACCTTGAAACGATACATACAACACATAAACACACCCTGAAACTATACATACAACACTTAAACACACACTGAAACGATACATACAACACTTAAACACATCTTTTTGAAACGATACATACAACACTTAAACACACCCTGAAACTATACATACAACACTTAAACACACCCTGAAACGATACATACAACACTTAAACACACCTTGAAACGATACATACAACACTTAAACACACCTTTAAACGATACATACAACATTTAAACACACACTGAAACGATATATACAACACATTAACACACCCTTAAACGATACATGCGACACTTAAACACTCCTGAAATGATACATACAACACTTAAACACACCCTGAAATGATACATACAACACTTAAACACACCCTGAAACTATACATACAACATTTAAACACACCTTGAAAACAATACATACAACACTTAAACACACCTTGAAACGATACATACAACACTTAAACACACCTTTAAACGATACATACAACATTTAAACACACACTGAAACGATATATACAACACATTAACACACCCTTAAACGATACATGCAACACTTAAACACACTTTGAAACGATACATGCAACACTTGAACACACACTGACACGATACATACAACACTTAAGGATGCATACATCATTTAAACAAACACTGAAACGATATATACAACACTTAAACACAATATGAAACGATACATGCAACACTCAAACACACCCTGAAACGATACATGCGACACTTAAACACTCCTGAAATGATACATACAACACTTAAACACACCCTGAAATGATACATGCAACATTTAAACACAAACTAAAACGATACATGCAACATTTAAACATAAACTGAAATGATACATACAGCGTTTAAACACACACTGAAACGATATATACAGCACTTCAACACATCCTGAAACGATACATGCAACACTTAAACACACATTGAAACGATACATACAACACTTAAACACACCCTGAAACGATATACACAACACTTAAACACAAACTGAAAACATACATACAACACCTAAACACACAATGACAAGATACATACAACACTTAAACACACACTGAAACGATACATACAACACTTAAACACACATTTTAACTATATACACAACACATAAACACGCCCTGAAACGATACATGAGACACTTAAACACAACTGGAATGATACATACAACACGTAAACACATCATGATATGATACATGCAACACTAAAACACACCCTGAAACGATACATTCAACATTTAAACACACACTGAAACGATACATACAACACTTACACACCCTGAAACGATATACACAACACTTAAACACAAACTGAAAACATACATACAACACTTAAACACACAATGACAAGATACATACAACACTTAAACACACCTTGAAACTATACATACAGCACTTAAACACACCCTAAAACGATACATACAGCACTTAAACACACCCTGAAACTATACATACAACACTTTAACACACCCTGAAACGAGACATGCAACATTTAAACACTTTGAAGCGATACATACAACACTTAAACACACCTGAAAGATACATACAACACTTAAACACACCTTGAATCGATACACACAACACTTAAACACACCTTGAAACGATACATACAACACATAAACACACCCTGAAACTATACATACAACACTTAAACACACACTGAAACGATACATACAACACTTAAACACATCTTTTTGAAACGATGCATACAACACTTAAACACACCTTGAAACTATACATACAGCACTTAAACACACCCTGAAACGATACATACAGCACTTAAACACACCCTGAAACTATACATACAACACTTTAACACACCCTGAAACGATACATGCAACATTTAAACACTTTGAAGCGATACATACAACACTTAAAAACACCTGAAACGATACATACAACACTTAAACACACCTTGAATCGATACACACAACACTTAAACACACCTTGAAACGATACATACAACACATAAACACACCCTGAAACTATACATACAACACTTAAACACACACTGAAACGATACATACAACACTTAAACACATCTTTTTGAAACGATACATACAACACTTAAACACACCCTGAAACTATACATACAACACTTAAACACACCCTGAAACGATACATACAACACTTAAACACACCTTGAAACGATACATACAACACTTAAACACACCTTTAAACGATACATACAACATTTAAAC
>JAWPHD010022823.1:0-23925 GCA_037043455.1 Cyrtodaria siliqua | reverse complement strand
CTGAGGAATTTGTCATGATCTGGTCACAGTGAACTTGATATCTGACCTACTAAGCTTAAAATAAATAGAGGGTTGTTGTTTTAACATGGGCACCATTTCTGTAAAAGTTTCAAATTGTAGGTCTAATAGTTGTAAGTTACAGTGAGGAAAATGTCTTAGGATTCAGTCATTGTCAGTTCAATGTGACCTTGATGACCTACTGAACCCAAAAGTAATACGCTTCCTCCTCTGACCAAGGACAATGCAAGTTAATAAGTGTGGGTATCATATTTCCGGGATGTCATTTGCAATGTGTATGTCCATATGAAGACATGGTGACCTTGATCTTTGACCTACTATGCCCAAAAGTGATAGGGTTCCTCCTCTCACCAAGGGCAATGTATCTACGAAGTTGCATGAGTGTAGGTATTATACTCCCGGAGTTATCACTTGGAATATGTACTGGTGACCTTGACCTTTGACCTAGTGACTTCAAAAGCAACAGGGTTCCTCATCTGACCAAATGCAATGTATCTGTGAAGTTTCATGAGTGTGATTGTTGTGGTTTCTGTTATTTGGCGGAATGTGTATTTCCATATAAGGTCAAGGTGACCTTGACATTTGGCCTACTGACCCCAAGACAATAAGGTTCTTTCTCTTGCCAACGTCAATGCACATACAAAGTTTCACCAGTGGGGGTGTTATGGTTTTGAAGTTATCCCACAAAATGCCTATTTCCATATGTCACATTGACCTTGACCTTTGACCAAATAACCCAAAATCAATAGAGTTCCTCCTCCCACCAAAGTCAATATACCTATGAAATTTCTTGAGTGTGGGTGTTATAGTTTCGATGTTATCGCGAGGAATGTCTATTTCCATATAAGGTTATGACCACCTTGTCCTTTGTCCCACTGAACCATAATCAATAAGGTTTCTCCTTTGACCTAGGGCAATGTACCAATGAAGATTTATGAGAATAGGTGTTACGGTTTTGAAGTTATCACTGTGTGGAATGCATATTTCAATATAAGGTCACTGTGACGTTGACCTTTGACCTACTGGGCCCAAAAGAAATTGGGTTCCTGCTTTCAACGGTTTTGAAGTTATCATGTGGAATTCATATTTCCATATAAGGCCAGTGACCTGAAACTTTGACCCCAAAAGCGAAAGGGCTCCTGCTTTCAACAACGGTGATAAAACTATGAAATTTCATGAATGTAGGTGTTACGGTTTTGAAGTTATCATGTGGAATTCATATTTCCATACAAGTTGATGGTGACCTTGACCTTTGTCCTAATGACCCCAAACACATCAGGGTTTCTCCACTCACGATGGGCAATATATGTATCAAGTTTTTAAAGTGTAGGTGTTTCAATTTTGAAGTTATCATGAGGAATGCATTTTTCTATACAAGATGACAGTGACCTTTGACCTACTGACCCCAAAAGCAATAGAGGTCTTTCTCTTACCTAGGGCAATGTACCTATGAAGTTACAAGAGTGTAGGTGTTACGATTTTGAAGCTATTATGTGGCATATATATTTCCATATAAGGTGATTGCGACCTTGACCTCTGACCTACTGACCCCAAAAGCAACAGGGTTCCTCCTCTGACCTAGGGCAATGTACCTACGAAGTTTTATGAGTGTAGGTGTTACGGTTTTGAAGTTATTGTGCGGAATGCATATTTTCATATGAGGTCACTGTGCCCTTGACCTTTAACCTATTGGCCTCAAATGTGATAGGGTTCCTCCTCTCACCTACGGCAATGTACCTATGAAGTTTTATGAGTATAGGTGTTACGGTTTTGAAGTCACTGTGCGGAATGCACATTTCCATATAAGGTCACCGGGGGACCTTTGACCTACTGGCCCCAAAAACAACAGGGTTCCAGAGGGCTGGCGTGGCGCGGTCGGTAGCGCGGCGGATTTGTAACAGGAGGCCCCGGGTTCAATCCTCCGTGGTGCCACTGAGTTTCGTCGGTGTGTTCTTTGGCAAGACACTTTCCCTTACAGGGGTGTACACTTACTCTCGACCGCTCGCCATGGCGACCAGAACGTCACGGGGGTCGAGTCAAAAATCCTAAATACTAGACCGATCGGTCGATCAGTTTTATTGTGGTGTATTTAGTTTCAAAACAAGCGCGTGTTGGTAACTAGGTTAAAGGACTGTATTATCGTAATGTTTCCATCGAAATTTTACTGAATACACATACAGTTTACAAATCTGGTAGGTGCGCGTTCTGGCAGGTGCGCGTGAAATTTTGATTTCCATGATATTTACGTTAGCGTCATATATGAGTCAGCGTGTGAAATATTTATGTCTACACGATACACCGTTCGTTTTCCCGTAAAAATGTCAAAAAAACAAGGTGACTCGTCCGACTCTTGACAAACACGACGAGATATTAGATCGTTATTTGGAGAAAAAAACTCGAGCGACGATGAGACTCGTTCAAGACAAATAGTAGAAAAACGTAAACTGCAACAAGCTGTATATAAGCAATAGACTAGCATTTGGATGATTTTATACTTTATTTTCAAGTCACATGACAATTTATGACAATACTTTTAGTCTATATATCAACACTTTTAATATATTATATATTTAAAGTGTTAATATATAGACTATTAGTATTTATATTATAAAATCCTTTAATATTAAGAAAAATTATAAGGTCAACTTAAAAGTTGGTAAGGTCAAGTGACTTTTTTCAACTGGTAGACCTACCGTCAAGTAGCTCTTGAAAATATTTTACACCCCTGCCTTAGTCTCGTCCGTCGGATGGGGATGTAAACCGAGCGGGCCCGTGTATCGGTCTATCCTCCGAGCATGTTAAAGAACCATAGGAATCTATTCGATAATAAGGGTAGGGCACGGTTCCTGGATTCCTATGTATCCTTTCCCTATCTCTGGGGCGGCTCTAAATAACCTATACTGTGCTGATGAGCCGTTAAACAACATTCAATTCCTCTCACCTAGGGCAATGTAATTATGACGTTTCATGGTGTTATGTTTTTGAAATTATTGTGTAGAATGCATATTTCCATATAAGGTCACCATGACCTTGGCCTTTGACCTACTGGCCCCAAAAACAACAGGGTTCCTCCTCTTACCTAGGTCAATGTATCTATGAAGTTTCATGAGTGTAGGTGTTATGGTTAGGAAGTTATCATACGGAATGCAATTTTCTATATAAGGTCACAGTGACCTTGATCTTTGACCTACTGACCCTCAAAAACAATAGGGATCCTCCATTCACCTAGTGCAATGTATCTATGAAGTTTCATGAGCGTACGTTTATAGTTTCGAAGTTATCATCCGGAATGCGTTTGTCTATATAAGTTCATGGTGACCTTGAATTTTTACCTACAGAACCCAAAAACAACAGGGATTCTCCTCTCACCTAGGGCAATGTACCCATATAGTTTCATGAGTGTTTCGGAGTTATCGTGTTTACGTATCAAAATTCAACAGTGGTACCAAAAAAAAAAAAAGACCGATCCGTGGTGTTGAACCCACACTAAAATTACACTCGCAGAACATCGCAATAGTCCAATTCGCTACCACGCTACCTACTCAGCTAAGCGGGTCAGACGTACTAAGACATACTATTTAGACAATTGATGTAATGTTGCAGTAATCTCGATAGAATATATATTTTATCAGATACTGTTCCGCATGTTGACTTGCTTCGTATTCTTGATGTAATGTCTTTAATTTCATCGTGCAAACCACAGAAATAACACATGAAGACTTTATTTATTTTTTGGAAAGATCTATGTGTTTTATGTAGATTTTCGTTTGTTCACTTCACTCGAACATCATCTAAAGTGCATATGAAACGAGCAATTTCATTGGTTGAATTTAGTTAATCTTCTCATGAATATTGATTAGATGAAAGGTCGATCGGACCTCCAAGGCAGTGTTGTCAAATCCTGTAGCGGAGAGCATCAAAGTGTAATTAGGATATGATTTTATTGAGATTGCTTCAAAGTTAAAGCTCTTAGAAACTATGAGGGTACCGACCCCCTTTTCGTAAGCCGGATTCCGACCCATATTAGCCAGTATTCCGTACGCCGGGTTGTGGTACGCCGTACGCCGACATCGCAGTTTTTCATACGCGTACGCCGTATTTTTCTCAAAAAATATTTTTTTCCATCCAAAAACTTAAATTTAAGCTAATTTATGTCTCAGATTTCTGGAAATGCAATTTCAGAGCACCTAGGTTTCAAAAAATTTCGGGCGGCATGCCCCCGGACCCCACTAGAGAGCTCGGGCCCTGCGGCCTCGCATTCTTCAAATAGTATTCCAGATGCCAACCCTCTGTTAGGGAGTATTCCAGATTCCATGCCCAAAAATTGCCAGTATTCCAGATGCCAGTGGGGCGGGGTTGGTACCCTCAACTATCTGCAATTTTGTTATGGTACGCTTCGAAGCAGATGTGATCACTGTACTAAAAGTTAGGATCTACATCAATAGTTGCAGTATGAAAGATAGTGCTTATATGTACGATCTGATTATAATGCACTACCCTGTCCTCACTGCAATAGTTGTAGTACGGAATATAGTGCTTATATGTACGATCTGATTCTAAAGCACTACCCTGTGCTCACTGCAATAGTTGTAGTACGAAAGATAGTGCTTATCTGTACGATCTCATTCTAAAGCACTACCCTGTGCTCACTGCAGTAGTTGTAGTACGAAAGATAGTGCTTATCTGTACGATCTGATTCTAAAGCACTACCCTGTGCTCACTGCAGTAGTTGTAGTACGAAAGATAGTGCTTATCTGTACGATCTGATTCTAAAGCACTACCCTGTGCTCACTGCAATAGTTGTAGAACGAAAGATAGTGCTTATATGTACGATCTGATTCTAAAGCACTACCCTGTCCTCACTGCAATAGTTGTAGTACGAAAGATAGTGCTTATATGTACGATCTGATTCTAAAGCACTACACTGTCCTCACTGCAATAGTTGTAGTACGAAATATAGTGCGTATATGTACGATCTGATTCTAAAGCACTACCCTGTCCTCACTGCAATAGTTGTAGTACGAAAGATAGTGCTTATATGTACGATCTGATTCTAAAGCACTACCCTGTGCTCTCTGCAATAGTTGTAGTACGAAATATAGTACTTATATGTACGATCTGATTCTAATGCACTACCCTGTGCTCTCTGCAATAGTTGTAGTACGAAAGATAGTGCTTATATGTACGATCTGATTCTAAAGCACTACCCTGTGCTCTCTGCAATAGTTGTAGTACGAAAGATAGTGCTTATATGTACGATCTGATTCTAAAGCACTACCCTGTGCTCTCTGCAATAGTTGTAGTACGAAAGATAGTGCTTATATGTACGATCTGATTCTAAAGCACTACCCTGTGCTCTCTGCAATAGTTGTAGTACGAAAGATAGTGCTTATATGTACGATCTGATTCTAATGCACTACCCTGTGCTCTCTGCAATAGTTGGAGTATGAAAGATAGTGCTTATATGTACGGTCTGATTCTAATGCACTACCCTGTCCTCAATGCAATAGTTGTAGTACGAAAGATAGTGCTTATATGTACGATCTGATTCTAATGCACTACCCTGTGCTCTCTGCAATAGTTGGAGTACGGAAGATAGTGCTTATATGTACGATCTGATTCTAATGCACTACCCTGTCCTCACTGCAATAGTTGTAGTACGGAATATAGTGCTTATATGTACGATCTGATTCTAAAGCACTACCCTGTGCTCACTGCAATAGTTGTAGTACGAAAGATAGTGCTTATCTGTACGATCTCATTCTAAAGCACTACCCTGTGCTCACTGCAGTAGTTGTAGTACGAAAGATAGTGCTTATCTGTACGATCTGATTCTAAAGCACTACCCTGTGCTCACTGCAGTAGTTGTAGTACGAAAGATAGTGCTTATCTGTACGATCTGATTCTAAAGCACTACCCTGTGCTCACTGCAATAGTTGTAGAACGAAAGATAGTGCTTATATGTACGATCTGATTCTAAAGCCCTACCCTGTCCTCACTGCAATAGTTGTAGTACGAAAGATAGTGCTTATATGTACGATCTAATTCTAAAGCACTACACTGTCCTCACTGCAATAGTTGTAGTACGAAATATAGTGCTTATATGTACGATCTGATTCTAAAGCACTACCCTGTCCTCAATGCAATAGTTGTAGTACGAAAGATAGTGCTTATATGTACGATCAGATTCTAAAGCACTACCCTGTGCTCTCTGCAATAGTTGTAGTACGAAATATAGTACTTATATGTACGATCTGATTCTAATGCACTACCCTGTGCTCTCTGCAATAGTGGTAGTACGAAAGATAGTGCTTATATGTACGATCTGATTCTAAAGCACTACCCTGTGCTCTCTGCAATAGTTGTAGTACGAAAGATAGTGCTTATATGTACGATCTGATTCTAAAGCACTACCCTGTGCTCTCTGCAATAGTTGTAGTACGAAAGATAGTGCTTATATGTACGATCTGATTCTAAAGCACTACCCTGTGCTCTCTGCAATAGTTGTAGTACGAAAGATAGTGCTTATATGTACGATCTGATTCTAATGCACTACCCTGTGCTCTCTGCAATAGTTGGAGTACGGAAGATAGTGCTTATATGTACGATCTGATTCTAATGCACTACCCTCTGCTCACTGCAATAGTTGTAGTACGAAAGATAGTGCTTATATGTACGATCTGATTCTAAAGCACTACCCTGTGCTCACTCAAATAGTTGTAGTACGGAAGATAGTGCTTATATGTACGATCTGATTCTAAAGCACTACCCTGTGCTCACTGCAATAGTTGTAGTACGAAAGATAGTGCTTATATGTACAATCTGATTCTAAAGCACTACCCTGTGCTCACTGCAGTAGTTGTAGTACGAAAGATAGTGCTTATATGTACGATCTGATTCTAAAGCACTACCCTGTGCTCAATGCAATAGTTGTAGTACGAAAGATAGTGCTTATATGTACGATCTGATTCTAATGCACTATCCTGTGCTCACTGCAATAGTTGTAGTACGAAAGATAGTGCTTATATGTACGATCTGATTCTAAAGCACTACCCTGTGCTCTCTGCAATAGTTGTAGTATGAAAGATAGTGCTTATATGTACGATCTGATTCTAAAGCACTACCCTGTCCTCACTGCAATAGTTGTAGTATAAAAGATAGTGCTTATATGTACGATCTGATTCTAATGCACTACTCTGTGCTCACTACAATAGTTGTAGTACGAAAGATAGTGCTTATATGTACGATCTGATTCTAAAGCACTACCCTGTGCTCTCTGCAATAGTTGTAGTACGGAAGAGAGTGCTTATATGTACGATCTGATTCTAAAGCACTACCCTGTGCTCACTGCAATACTTGTAGTACGAAATATAGTGCTTATATGTACGATCTGATTCTAAAGCACTACCCTGTGCTCTCTGCAATAGTTGTAGTACGAAAGATAGTGCTTATATGTACAATCTGATTCTAAAGCACTACCCTGTGCTCACTGCAATAGTTGTAGTACGAAAGATAGTGCTTATATGTACGATCTGATTCTAAAGCACTACCCTGTGCTCTCTGCAATAGTTGTAGTATGAAAGATAGTGCTTATATGTACGGTCTGATTCTAATGCACTACCCTGTCCTCAATGCAATAGTTGTAGTACGAAAGATAGTGCTTATATGTACGATCTGATTATAATGCACTACCCTGTGCGCACTGCAATAGTTGTAATACGAAAGATAGTGCTTATATGTACGATCTGATTCTAAAGCACTACCCTGTGCTCTCTGCAATAGTTGTAGTACGAAAGGTAGTACTTATATGTACGATCTGATTCTAAAGCACTACCCTGTGCTCTCTGCAATAGTTGTAGTACGGAAGATAGTGCTTATATGTACGATCTGATTCTAAAGCACTACCCTGTGCTCTCTGCAATTGTTGTAGTACGAATGATAGTGCTTATATGTACGATCTGATTATAAAGCACTACCCTGTGCTCTCTGCAATAGTTGTAGTAAGAAAGATAGTGCTTATATGTACGATCTGATTCTAAAGCACTACCCTGTGCTCACTGCAATAGTTGTAGTACGGAAGATAGTGCTTATATGTACGATCTGATTTTAAAGCACTACCATGTGCTCTCTGCAATAGTTGTAGTACCAAAGATAGTGCTTATATGTACGATCTGATTCTAAAGCACTACCCTGTGCTCACTGCAATAGTTGTAGTACGAAAGATAGTGCTTATATGTACGATCTGATTCTAAAGCACTACCCTGTGCTCACTGCAGTAGTTGTAGTACGAAAGATAGTGCTTATATGTACGATCTGATTCTAAAGCACTACCCTGTGCTCTCTGCAATAGTTCTAGTACGAAAGATAGTGCTTATATGTACGATCTGATTCTAAAGCACTACCCTGTGCTCACTGCAGTAGTTGTAGTACGAAAGATAGTGCTTATATGTACGATCTGATTCTAAAGCGCTACCCTGTGCTCACTGCAATAGTTGTAATACGAAAGTTAGTGCTTATATGTACGATCTGATTCTAATGCACTACCCTGTGCTCTCTGCAATAGTTGTAGTACGGAAGATAGTGCTTATATGTTCGATCTTATTCTAAAGCACTACCCTGTCCTCACTGCAATAGTTGTAGTACGAAATATAGTGCTTATCTGTACAATCTGATTGTAAAGCACTACCCTGTCCTCACTGCAATAGTTGTAGTACGGAAGATAGTGCTTATATGTACGATCTGATTCTAACGCACTACCCTGTGCTCACTGCAATAGTTGTAGTACGAAAGATAGTGCTTATATGTACGATCTGATTCTAAAGCACTACACTGTGCTCTCTGCAATAGTTGTAGAACGAAAGATAGTGCTTATATGTACGATCTGATTCTAATGCACTACCCTGTGCTCTCTGCAATAGTTGTAGTACGAAAGATAGTGCTTATCTGTACGATCTGATTCTAAATCACTACCCTGTCCTCACTGCAATAGTTGTAGTACGGAAGATAGTGCTTATATGTACGATCTGATTCTAAAGCACTACCCTGTCCTCACTGCAATAGTTGTAGTACGAAAGATAGTGCTTATATGTATGATCTGATTCTAATGCACTACCCTGTGCTCTCTGCAATAGTTGTAGTACGAAAGATAGTGCTTATTTGTACGATCTGATTCTAATGCACTACCCTGTGCTCTCTGCAATAGTTGTAGTACGAAAGATAGTGCTTATATGTACGATCTGATTCTAAAGCACTACCCTGTGCTCTCTGCAATAGTTGTAGTACGAAAGATAGTGCTTATATGTACGATTTGATTCTAAAGCACTACCCTGTGCTCACTGCAATAGTTGTAGTACGAAAGATAGTGCTTATATGTACGATCTGATTCTAAAGCTCTACCCTGTGCTCTCTGCAATAGTTGTAGTACGAAAGATAGTGCTTATATGTACGATCTGATTCTAAAGCACTACCCTGTCCTCACTGCAATAGTTGTAGTACGAAAGATAGTGCTTATATGTACGATCTGATTCTAAAGCACTACCCTGTGCTTTCTGCAATAGTTGTAGTACGAAAGATAGTGCTTATATGTACGATCTGATTCTAAAGCACTACCCTGTGCTCACTGCAATAGTTGTAGTACGAAAGATAGTGCTTATATGTACGATCTGATTCTAAAGCACTACACTGTGCTCTCTGCAATAGTTGTAGTACGAAAGATAGTGCTTATATGTACGATCTGATTCTAATGCACTACCCTGTGCTCTCTGCAATAGTTGTAGTACGGAAGATAGTGCTTATATGTACGATCTTATTCTAAAGCACTACCATGTCCTCACTGCAATAGTTGTAGTACGAAAGATAGTGCTTATCTGTACGATCTGATTCTAAATCACTACCCTGTCCTCACTGCAATAGTTGTAGTACGGAAGATAGTGCTTATATGTACGATCTGATTCTAAAGCACTACCCTGTCCTCACTGCAATAGTTGTAGTACGAAAGATAGTGCTTATATGTATGATCTGATTCTAATGCACTACCCTGTGCTCTCTGCAATAGTTGTAGTACGAAAGTACGAAAGATAGTGCTTATATGTACGATCTGATTCTAAAGCACTACCCTGTCCTCACTGCAATAGTTGTAGTACGGAAGATAGTGCTTATATGTACGATCTGATTCTAAAGCACTACCCTGTGCTCTCTGCAATAGTTGTAGTACGAAAGATAGTGCTTATATGTACGATCTGATTCTAAAGCACTATCCTGTGCTCACTGCAATAGTTGTAGTACGAAAGATAGTGCTTATATGTACGATCTGATTCTAAAGCACTACCATGTGCTCTCTGCAATAGTTGTAGTACGAAAGATAGAGCTTATATGTACGATTTGATTCTAAAGCACTACCCTGTGCTCACTGCAATAGTTGTAGTACGAAAGATAGTGCTTATATGTACGATCTGATTCTAAAGCACTACCCTGTGCTCTCTGCAATAGTTGTAGTACGAAAGATAGTGCTTATATGAACGATCTGATTCTAAAGCACTACCCTGTCCTCATTGCAATAGTTGTAGTACGAAAGATAGTGCTTATATGTACGATCTGATTCTAAAGCACTACCCTGAGCTCTCTGCAATAGTTGTAGTACGAAAGATAGTGCTTATATGTACGATCTGATTCTAAAGCACTACCCTGTGCTCACTGCAATAGTTGTAGTACGAAAGATAGTGCTTATATGTACGATCTGATTCTAAAGCACTACACTGTGCTCTCTGCAATAGTTGTAGTACGAAAGATTGTGCTTATATGTACGATCTGATTCTAATGCACTACCCTGTGCTCTCTGCAATAGTTGTAGTACGGAAGATAGTGCTTATATGTACGATCTGATTCTAAAGCACTACCCTGTCCTCACTGCAATAGTTGTAGTACGAAAGATAGTGCTTATCTGTACGATCTAATTCTAAAGCACTACCCTGTGCTTTCTGCAATAGTTGTAGTACGAAAGATAGTGCTTATATGTACGATCTGATTCTAAAGCACTACCCTGTGCTCACTGCAGTAGTTGTAGTACGAAAGATAGTGCTTATATGTACGATCTGATTCTAAAGCACTACCCTGTGCTCTCTGCAATAGTTCTAGTACGAAAGATAGTGCTTATATGTACGATCTGATTCTAAAGCACTACCCTGTGCTCACTGCAGTAGTTGTAGTACGAAAGATAGTGCTTATATGTACGATCTGATTCTAAAGCGCTACCCTGTGCTCACTGCAATAGTTGTAATACGAAAGTTAGTGCTTATATGTACGATCTGATTCTAATGCACTACCCTGTGCTCTCTGCAATAGTTGTAGTACGGAAGATAGTGCTTATATGTTCGATCTTATTCTAAAGCACTACCCTGTCCTCACTGCAATAGTTGTAGTACGAAATATAGTGCTTATCTGTACAATCTGATTGTAAAGCACTACCCTGTCCTCACTGCAATAGTTGTAGTACGGAAGATAGTGCTTATATGTACGATCTGATTCTAACGCACTACCCTGTGCTCACTGCAATAGTTGTAGTACGAAAGATAGTGCTTATATGTACGATCTGATTCTAAAGCACTACACTGTGCTCTCTGCAATAGTTGTAGAACGAAAGATAGTGCTTATATGTACGATCTGATTCTAATGCACTACCCTGTGCTCTCTGCAATAGTTGTAGTACGAAAGATAGTGCTTATCTGTACGATCTGATTCTAAATCACTACCCTGTCCTCACTGCAATAGTTGTAGTACGGAAGATAGTGCTTATATGTACGATCTGATTCTAAAGCACTACCCTGTCCTCACTGCAATAGTTGTAGTACGAAAGATAGTGCTTATATGTATGATCTGATTCTAATGCACTACCCTGTGCTCTCTGCAATAGTTGTAGTACGAAAGATAGTGCTTATTTGTACGATCTGATTCTAATGCACTACCCTGTGCTCTCTGCAATAGTTGTAGTACGAAAGATAGTGCTTATATGTACGATCTGATTCTAAAGCACTACCCTGTGCTCTCTGCAATAGTTGTAGTACGAAAGATAGTGCTTATATGTACGATTTGATTCTAAAGCACTACCCTGTGCTCACTGCAATAGTTGTAGTACGAAAGATAGTGCTTATATGTACGATCTGATTCTAAAGCTCTACCCTGTGCTCTCTGCAATAGTTGTAGTACGAAAGATAGTGCTTATATGTACGATCTGATTCTAAAGCACTACCCTGTCCTCACTGCAATAGTTGTAGTACGAAAGATAGTGCTTATATGTACGATCTGATTCTAAAGCACTACCCTGTGCTTTCTGCAATAGTTGTAGTACGAAAGATAGTGCTTATATGTACGATCTGATTCTAAAGCACTACCCTGTGCTCACTGCAATAGTTGTAGTACGAAAGATAGTGCTTATATGTACGATCTGATTCTAAAGCACTACACTGTGCTCTCTGCAATAGTTGTAGTACGAAAGATAGTGCTTATATGTACGATCTGATTCTAATGCACTACCCTGTGCTCTCTGCAATAGTTGTAGTACGGAAGATAGTGCTTATATGTACGATCTTATTCTAAAGCACTACCATGTCCTCACTGCAATAGTTGTAGTACGAAAGATAGTGCTTATCTGTACGATCTGATTCTAAATCACTACCCTGTCCTCACTGCAATAGTTGTAGTACGGAAGATAGTGCTTATATGTACGATCTGATTCTAAAGCACTACCCTGTCCTCACTGCAATAGTTGTAGTACGAAAGATAGTGCTTATATGTATGATCTGATTCTAATGCACTACCCTGTGCTCTCTGCAATAGTTGTAGTACGAAAGTACGAAAGATAGTGCTTATATGTACGATCTGATTCTAAAGCACTACCCTGTCCTCACTGCAATAGTTGTAGTACGGAAGATAGTGCTTATATGTACGATCTGATTCTAAAGCACTACCCTGTGCTCTCTGCAATAGTTGTAGTACGAAAGATAGTGCTTATATGTACGATCTGATTCTAAAGCACTATCCTGTGCTCACTGCAATAGTTGTAGTACGAAAGATAGTGCTTATATGTACGATCTGATTCTAAAGCACTACCATGTGCTCTCTGCAATAGTTGTAGTACGAAAGATAGAGCTTATATGTACGATTTGATTCTAAAGCACTACCCTGTGCTCACTGCAATAGTTGTAGTACGAAAGATAGTGCTTATATGTACGATCTGATTCTAAAGCACTACCCTGTGCTCTCTGCAATAGTTGTAGTACGAAAGATAGTGCTTATATGAACGATCTGATTCTAAAGCACTACCCTGTCCTCATTGCAATAGTTGTAGTACGAAAGATAGTGCTTATATGTACGATCTGATTCTAAAGCACTACCCTGAGCTCTCTGCAATAGTTGTAGTACGAAAGATAGTGCTTATATGTACGATCTGATTCTAAAGCACTACCCTGTGCTCACTGCAATAGTTGTAGTACGAAAGATAGTGCTTATATGTACGATCTGATTCTAAAGCACTACACTGTGCTCTCTGCAATAGTTGTAGTACGAAAGATTGTGCTTATATGTACGATCTGATTCTAATGCACTACCCTGTGCTCTCTGCAATAGTTGTAGTACGGAAGATAGTGCTTATATGTACGATCTGATTCTAAAGCACTACCCTGTCCTCACTGCAATAGTTGTAGTACGAAAGATAGTGCTTATCTGTACGATCTAATTCTAAAGCACTACCCTGTGCTTTCTGCAATAGTTGTAGTACGAAAGATAGTGCTTATATGTACGATCTGATTCTAAAGCACTACCCTGTGTTCACTGCAATAGTTGTATAACGAAAGATAGTGCTTATATGTACGATCTGATTCTAAAGCACTACACTGTGCTCTCTGCAATAGTTGTAATACGAAAGTTAGTGCTTATATGTTCGATCTTATTCTAAAGCACTACCCTGTCCTCACTGCAATAGTTGTAGTACGAAATATAGTGCTTATCTGTACAATCTGATTGTAAAGCACTACCCTGTCCTCACTGCAATAGTTGTAGTACGGAAGATAGTGCTTATATGTACGATCTGATTCTAACGCACTACCCTGTGCTCACTGCAATAGTTGTAGTACGAAAGATAGTGCTTATATGTACGATCTGATTCTAAAGCACTACACTGTGCTCTCTGCAATAGTTGTAGAACGAAAGATAGTGCTTATATGTACGATCTGATTCTAATGCACTACACTGTGCTCTCTGCAATAGTTGTAGTACGAAAGATAGTGCTTATCTGTACGATCTGATTCTAAATCACTACCCTGTCCTCACTGCAATAGTTGTAGTACGGAAGATAGTGCTTATATGTACGATCTGATTCTAAAGCACTACCATGTCCTCACTGCAATAGTTGTAGTACGAAAGATAGTGCTTATCTGTACGATCTGATTCTAAATGACTACCCTGTCCTCACTGCAATATTTGTAGTACGGAAGATAGTGCTTATATGTACGATCTGATTCTAAAGCACTACCCTGTCCTCACTGCAATAGTTGTAGTACGAAAGATAGTGCTTATATGTACGATCTGATTCTAAAGCACTACCCTGTGCTTTCTGCAATAGTTGTAGTACGAAAGCTAGTGCTTATATGTACGATCTGATTCTAAAGCACTACACTGTGCTCTCTGCAATAGTTGTAGTACGAAAGATAGTGCTTATATGTACGATCTGATTCTAATGCACTACCCTGTGCTCTCTGCAATAGTTGTAGTACGGAAGATAGTGCTTATATGTACGATCTGATTCTAAAGCACTACCATGTCCTCACTGCAATAGTTGTAGTACGAAAGATAGTGCTTATCTGTACGATCTGATTCTAAATCACTACCCTGTCCTCACTGCAATAGTTGTAGTACGGAAGCTAGTGCTTATATGTACGATCTGATTCTAAAGCACTACCCTGTCCTCACTGCAATAGTTGTAGTACGAAAGATAGTGCTTATATGTATGATCTGATTCTAATGCACTACCCTGTGCTCTCTGCAATAGTTGTAGTACGAAAGTACGAAAGATAGTGCTTATATGTACCATCTGATTCTAAAGCACTACCCTGTCCTCACTGCAATAGTTGTAGTACGGAAGATAGTGATTATATGTACGATCTGATTCTAAAGCACTACCCTGTGCTCTCTGCAATAGTTGTAGTACGAAATATAGTGCTTATATGTACGATCTGATTCTAAAGCACTATCCTGTGCTCACTGCAATAGTTGTAGTACGAAAGATAGTGCTTATATGTACGATCTGATTCTAAAGCACTACCATGTGCTCTCGGCAATAGTTGTAGTACGAAAGATAGAGCTTATATGTACGATTTGATTCTAAAGCACTACACTGTGCTCACTGCAATAGTTGTAGTACGAAAGATAGTGCTTATATGTACGATCTGATTCTAAAGCACTACCCTGTGCTCTCTGCAATAGTTGTAGTACGAAAGATAGTGCTTATATGTACGATCTGATTCTAAAGCACTACCCTGTCCTCATTGCAATAGTTGTAGTACGAAAGATAGTGCTTATATGTACGATCTGATTCTAAAGCACTACCCTGTGCTCTCTGCAATAGTTGTAGTACGAAAGATAGTGCTTATATGTACGATCTGATTCTAAAGCACTACCCTGTGCTCACTGCAATAGTTGTAGTACGAAAGATAGTGCTTATATGTACGATCTGATTCTAATGCACTACCCTGTGCTCTCTGCAATAGTTGTAGTACGGAAGATAGTGCTTATATGTACGATCTGATTCTAAAGCACTACCCTGTCCTCACTGCAATAGTTGTAGTACGAAAGATAGTGCTTATCTGTACGATCTGATTCTAAAGCACTACCCTGTGCTTTCTGCAATAGTTGTAGTACGAAAGATAGTGCTTATATGTACGATCTGATTCTAAAGCACTACACTGTGCTCTCTGCAATAGTTGTAATACGAAAGTTAGTGCTTATATGTACTATCTGATTCTAATGCACTACCCTGTGCTCTCTGCAATAGTTGTAGTACGGAAGATAGTGCTTATATGTTCGATCTTATTCTAAAGCACTACCCTGTCCTCACTGCAATAGTTGTAGTACGAAATATAGTGCTTATATGTACGATCTGATTCTAAAGCACTATCCTGTGCTCACTGCAATAGTTGTAGTACGAAAGATAGTGCTTATATGTACGATCTGATTCTAAAGCACTACCATGTGCTCTCTGCAATAGTTGTAGTACGAAAGATAGAGCTTATATGTACGATTTGATTCTAAAGCACTACCCTGTGCTCACTGCAATAGTTGTAGTACGAAAGATAGTGCTTATATGTACGATCTGATTCTAAAGCACTACCCTGTGCTCTCTGCAATAGTTGTAGTACGAAAGATAGTGCTTATATGTACGATCTGATTCTAAAGCATTACCCTGTCCTCATTGCAATAGTTGTAGTACGAAAGATAGTGCTTATATGTACGATCTGATTCTAAAGCACTACCCTGTGCTCTCTGCAATAGTTGTAGTACGAAAGATAGTGCTTATATGTACGATCTGATTCTAAAGCACTACCCTGTGCTCACTGCAATAGTTGTAGTACGAAAGATAGTGCTTATATGTACGATCTGATTCTAAAGCACTACACTGTGCTCTCTGCAATAGTTGTAGTACGAAAGATAGTGCTTATATGTACGATCTGATTCTAATGCACTACCCTGTGCTCTCTGCAATAGTTGTAGTACGGAAGATAGTGCTTATATGTACGATCTGATTCTAAAGCACTACCCTGTCCTCACTGCAATAGTTGTAGTACGAAAGATAGTGCTTATCTGTACGATCTGATTCTAAAGCACTACCCTGTGCTTTCTGCAATAGTTGTAGTACGAAAGATAGTGCTTATATGTACGATCTGATTCTAAAGCACTACACTGTGCTCTCTGCAATAGTTGTAATACGAAAGTTAGTGCTTATATGTACTATCTGATTCTAATGCACTACCCTGTGCTCTCTGCAATAGTTGTAGTACGGAAGATAGTGCTTATATGTTCGATCTTATTCTAAAGCACTACCCTGTCCTCACTGCAATAGTTGTAGTACGAAATATAGTGCTTATCTGTACAATCTGATTGTAAAGCACTACCCTGTCCTCAGTGCAATAGTTGTAGTACGGAAGATAGTGCTTATATGTACGATCTGATTCTAACGCACTACCCTGTGCTCACTGCAATAGTTGTAGTACGAAAGATAGTGCTTATATGTACGATCTGATTCTAAAGCACTACACTGTGCTCTCTGCAATAGTTGTAGAACGAAAGATAGTGCTTATATGTACGATCTGATTCTAATGCACTACCCTGTGCTCTCTGCAATAGTTGTAGTACGAAAGATAGTGCTTATCTGTACGATCTGATATTAAATCACTACCCTGTCCTCACTGCAATAGTTGTAGTACGGAAGATAGTGCTTATATGTACGATCTGATTCTAAAGCACTACCCTGTCCTCACTGCAATAGTTGTAGTACGAAAGATAGTGCTTATATGTATGATCTGATTCTAATGCACTACCCTATGCTCTCTGCAATAGTTGTAGTACGAAAGTACGAAAGATAGTGCTTATATGTACGATCTGATTCTAAAGCACTACCCTGTCCTCACTGCAATAGTTGTAGTACGGAAGATAGTGCTTATATGTACGATCTGATTCTAAAGCACTACCCGTGCTCTCTGCAATAGTTGTAGTACGAAAGATAGTGATTATATGTACGATCTGATTCTAAAGCACTATCCTGTGCTCACTGCAATAGTTGTAGTACGAAAGATAGTGCTTATATGTACGATATGATTCTAAAGCACTACCATGTGCTCTCTGCAATAGTTGTAGTACGGAAGATAGAGCTTATATGTACGATTTGATTCTAAAGCACTACCCTGTGCTCACTGCAATAGTTGTAGTACGAAAGATAATGCTTATATGTACGATCTGATTCTAAAGCACTACTCTGTGCTCTCTGCAATAGTTGTAGTACGAAAGATAGTGCTTATATGTACGATCTAATTCTAAAGCACTACCCTGTCCTCACTGCAATAGTTGTAGTACGAAAGATAGTGCTTATATGTACGATCTGATTCTAAAGCACTACCCTGTGCTCTCTGCAATAGTTGTAGTACGAAAGATAGTGCTTATATGTACGATCTGATTCTAAAGCACTACCCTGTGCTCACTGCAATAGTTGTAGTACGAAAGATAGTGCTTATATGTACGATCTGATTCTAAAGCAATACACTGTGCTCTCTGCAATAGTTGTAGTACGAAAGATAGTGCTTATATGTACGATCTGATTCTAATGCACTACCCTGTGCTCTCTGCAATAGTTGTAGTACGGAAGATAGTGCTTATATGTACGATCTGATTCTAAAGCACTACCCTGTCCTCACTGCAATAGTTGTAGTACGAAAGATAGTGCTTATCTGTACGATCTGATTCTAAAGCACTACCCTGTGCTTTCTGCAATAGTTGTAGTACGAAAGATAGTGCTTATATGTACGATCTGATTCTAAAGCACTACCCTGTGCTCACTGCAATAGTTGTATAACGAAAGATAGTGCTTATATGTACGATCTGATTCTAAAGCACTACACTGTGCTCTCTGCAATAGTTGTAGTACGAAAGTTAGTGCTTATATGTACGATCTGATTCTAATGCATTACCCTGTGCTCTCTGCAATAGTTGTAGTACGGAAGATAGTGCTTATATGTTCGATATTATTCTAAAGCACTACCCTGTCCTCACTGCAATAGTTGTAGTACGAAAGATAGTGCTTATCTGTACGATCTGATTCTAAAGCACTACCCTGTCCTCACTGCAATAGTTGTAGTACGGAAGATAGTGCTTATATGTACGATCTGATTCTAACGCACTGCCCTGTGCTCACTGCAATAGTTGTAGTACGAAAGATAGTGCTTATATGTACGATCTGATTCTAAAGCACTACCCTGTCCTCACTGCAATAGTTGTAGTACGAAAGATAGTGCTTATCTGTACGATCTGATTCTAAAGCACTACCCTGTCCTCACTGCAATAGTTGTAGTACGGAAGATAGTGCTTATATGTACGATCTGATTCTAAAGCACTACCCTGTCCTCACTGCAATAGTTGTAGTACGAAAGATAGTGCTTATATGTACGATCTGATTATAATGCTCTACCCTGTGCTCTCTGCAATAGTTGTAGTACGAAAGATAGTGCCTATATGTACGATCTGATTCTAAAGCACTACCCTGTCCTCACTGCAATAGTTGTAGTACGGAAGATAGTGCTTATATGTACGATCTTATTCTAATGCACTACCCTGTGCTCACTGCAATAGTTGTAGTACGAAAGATAGTGCTTATATGTACGATCTGATTATAATGCACTACCCTGTGCTCTCTGCAATAGTTGTAGTACGAAAGATAGTGCTTATATGTACGATCTGATTTTAATGCACTACCCTGTGCTCTCTGCAATAGTTGTAGTACGAAAGATAGTGCTTATATGTACGATCTGATTCTAAAGCACTACCCTGTGCTCTCTGCAATAGTTGTAGTACGAAAGATAGTGCTTATATGTACGATCTGATTCTAATGCACTACCCTGTCCTCACTGCAATAGTTGTAGTACGAAATATAGTGCTTATATGTACGATCTGATTCTAAAGCTCTACCCTGTGCTCTCTGCAATAGTTGTAGTACGAAATATAGTGCTTATATGTATGATCTGATTCTAATGCATTACCCTGTGCTCACTGCAATAGTTGTAGTACGAAAGATAGTGCTTATTTGTACGATCTGATTCTAAAGCACTACCCTGTCCTCACTGCAATAGTTGTAGTACGAAAGATAGTGCTTATATGTACGATCTGATTCTACAGCACTACCCTGTGCTCACTGCAATAGTTGTAGTACGAAAGATAGTGCTTATATGTACGATCTGATTCTAAAGCACTACCCTGTGCTCTCTGCAATAGTTGTAGTACGAAAGATAGTGCTTATATATACGATCTGATTCTAAAGCACTACCCTGTCCTCACTGCAATAGTTGTAGTACGAAAGATAGTGCTTATATGTACGATCTGATTCTAAAGCACTACCCTGTGCTCTCTGCAATAGTTGTAGTACAAAATATAGTGCTTATATGTACGATCTGATTCTAAAGCACTACCCTGTGCTCTCTGCAATAGTTGTAGTACGAAATATAGTGCTTATATGTACGATCTGATTCTAAAGCACTACCCTGTCCTCACTGCAATAGTTGTAGTACGGAAGATAGTGCTTATATGTACGATCTGATTCTAAAGCACTACCCTGTGCTCTCTGCAATAGTTGTAGTACGAAAGATAGTGCTTATATGTGCGATCTGATTCTAATGCACTACCCTGTGCTCTCTGCAATAGTTGTAATACGAAAGATAGTGCTTATATGTACGATCTGATTCTAAAGCACTACCCTGTGCTCTCTGCAATAGTTGTAGTACGAAATATAGTGCTTATATGTACGATCTGATTCTAATGCACTACCCTGTGCTCTCTGCAATAGTTGTAGTACGAAAGATATTGCTTATATGTACGATCTGATTCTAAAGCACTACCCTGTGCTCTCTGCAATTCGTGTAGTACGAAATATAGTGCTTATATGTACGATCTGATTCTAATGCACTACGCTGTGCTCTCTGCAATAGTTGTAGTACGAAAGATAGTGCTTATATGTACGATCTGATTCTAATGCACTAACCTGTGCTCTCTGCAATAGTTGTAGTACGAAATATAGTGCTTATATGTACGATCTGATTCTAATGCACTACCCTGTGCTCTCTGCAATATTTGTAGTATGAAATATAGTGCTTATATGTACGATCTGATTCTAAAGCACTACCCTGTGCTCTCTGCAATAGTTGTAGTACAAAATATAGTGCTTATATGTACGATCTGATTCTAATGCACTACGCTGTGCTCTCTGCAATAGTTGTAGTACGAAAGATAGTGCTTATATGTACGGTCTGATTCGAATGCACTACCCTGTGCTCTCTGCAATAGTTGTAGTACGAAATATAGTGCTTATATGTACGATCGGATTCTAATGCACTACCCTGTGCTCTCTGCAATAGTTGTAGTACGAAATAAAGTGCTTATATGTACGATATGATTCTAATGCACTACCCTGTGCTCTCTGCAATAGTTGTAGTATGAAATATAGTGCTTATATGTACGATCTGATTCTAAAGCACTACCCTGTGCTCTCTGCAATAGTTGTAGTATGAAATATAGTGCTTATATGTACGATCTGATTCTAAAGCACTACCCTGTGCTCTCTGCAATAGTTGTAGTACGAAAGATAGTGCTTATATGTACGATCTGATTCTAAAGCACTACCCTGTGCTCTCTGCAATAGTTGTAGTACGAAAGATAGTGCTTATATGTACGATCTGATTCTAAAGCACTACCCTGTGCTCACTGCAATAGTTGTAGTACGAAAGATAGTGCTTATATGTACGATCTGATTCTAAAGCACTACCCTGTGCTCACTGCAATAGTTGTAGTACGAAAGATACTGCTTATATGTACGATCTGATTCTAATGCACTACCCTGTGCTCTCTGCAATAGTTGTAGTACGAAAGATAGTGCTTATATGTACGATCTGATTCTAAAGCACTACCCTGTTCTCACTGCAATAGTTGTAGTACGAAAGATAGTGCTTATATGTACGATCTGATTCTAAAGCACTACCCTGTGCTCTCTGCAATAGTTGTAGTACGAACTATAGTGCTTATATGTACGATCTGATTCTAAAGCACTACCCTGTGCTCTCTGCAATAGTTGTAGTACGAAAGATAGTGCTTATATGTACGTTCTGATTCTAAAGCACTACCCTGTGCTCACTGCAATAGTTGTAGTACGAAAGATAGTGCGTATATGTACGATCTGATTCTAAAGCACTACCCTGTGCTCTCTGCAATTGTTGTAGTACGAAAGATAGTGCTTATATGTACGATCTGATTCTAAAGCACTACCCTCTCCTCACTGCAATAGTTGTAGTACGAATGATAGTGCTTATCTGTACGATCTAATTCTAATACACTACCCTGTCCTCACTGCAATAGTTGTAGTACGAAAGATAGTGATTATATGTACGATCTGATTCTAAAGCACTACCCTGTGCTCTCTGCAATAGTTGTAGTACGAAATATAGTGCTTATATGTACGATCTGATTATAAAGCACTACCCTGTCCTCACTGCAATAGTTGTAGTACATAAGATAGTGCTTATATGTACGATCTGATTCTAAAGCACTACCCTGTGCTCTCTGCAATAGTTGTAGTACAAAATATAGTGCTTATATGTACGATCTGATTCTAATGCACTACGCTGTGCTCTCTGCAATAGTTGTAGTACGAAAGATAGTGCTTATATGTACGGTCTGATTCGAATGCACTACCCTGTGCTCTCTGCAATAGTTGTAGTACGAAATATAGTGCTTATTTGTACGATCGGATTCTAATGCACTACCCTGTGCTCTCTGCAATAGTTGAAGTACGAAATATAGTGCTTATATGTACGATATGATTCTAATGCACTACCCTGTGCTCTCTGCGATAGTTGTAGTATGAAATATAGTGCTTATATGTACGATCTGATTCTAAAGCACTACCCTGTGCTCTCTGCAATAGTTGTAGTACGAAATATAGTGCTTATATGTACGATCTGATTCTAAAGCACTACCCTGTGCTCTCTGCAATAGTTGTAGTACGAAAGATAGTGCTTATATGTACGATCTGATTCTAATGCACTACCCTGTGCTCTCTGCAATAGTTGTAGTACTTAATATAGTGCTTATATGTACGATCTGATTCTAATGCACTACCCTGTGCTCTCTGCAATAGTTGTAGTACGAAATATAGTGCTTATATGTACGATATGATTCTAATGCACTACCCTGTGCTCTCTGCAATAGTTGTAGTATGACATATAGTGCTTATATGTACGATCTGATTCTAAAGCACTACCCTGTGCTCTCTGCAATAGTTGTAGTACGAAAGATAGTGCTTATATGTACGATCTGATTCTAAAGCACTACCCTGTGCTCTCTGCAATAGTTGTAGTACGAAAGATAGTGCTTATATGTACGATCTGATTCTAAAGCACTACCCTGTGCTCACTGCAATAGTTGTAGTACGAAAGATAGTGCTTATATGTACGATCTGATTCTAAAGCACTACCCTGTGCTCACTGCAATAGTTGTAGTACGAAAGATACTGCTTATATGTACGATCTGATTCTAATGCACTACCCTGTGCTCTCTGCAATAGTTGTAGTACGAAAGATAGTGCTTATATGTACGATCTGATTCTAAAGCACTACCCTGTTCTCACTGCAATAGTTGTAGTACGAAAGATAGTGCTTATATGTACGATCTGATTCTAAAGCACTACCCTGTGCTCTCTGCAATAGTTGTAGTACGAAATATAGTGCTTATATGTACGATCTGATTCTAAAGCACTACCCTGTGCTCTCTGCAATAGTTGTAGTACGAAAGATAGTGCTTATATGTACGTTCTGATTCTAAAGCACTACCTGTGCTCACTGCAATAGTTGTAGTACGAAAGATAGTGCGTATATGTACGATCTGATTCTAAAGCACTACCCTGTGCTCTCTGCAATTGTTGTAGTACGAAAGATAGTGCTTATATGTACGATCTGATTCTAAAGCACTACCCTGTCCTCACTGCAATAGTTGTAGTACGAATGATAGTGCTTATCTGTACGATCTAATTCTAATACACTACCCTGTCCTCACTGCAATAGTTGTAGTACGAAAGATAGTGACTATATGTACGATCTGATTCTAAAGCAC
>JAWPHD010022822.1:0-23930 GCA_037043455.1 Cyrtodaria siliqua | reverse complement strand
ATTAAATGTGTATATGTAACGTTTAATAAGATGTGTCATACATTAGTTACATAAACTTGCTATCCATTTCCTATAGGAATTCTATTAAATTTGTATATTTAACGTTTAATAAGATTTGTCAGACAGACATCAAATTGCTATAGGAATTCTATTAAATGTGTATATGTAACGTTTAATAAGATTTGTCATACTTACATCAACTTGCTATCAATTTCCTATAGGAATTGTATTACATGTGTATATGTAACGTTTAATAAGATTTGTCATACTTACATCACCTTGCAATCAATTTCCTATAGGAATTCTATTAAATGTGTATATGTAACGGTTAATAAGATTTGTCATACTTACATCAACTTGCTATCAATTTCCTATAGGAATTGTATTAAATGTGTATATGTAACGTTTAATAAGATGTGTCATACTTACATCGATTTGCTTTCAATTTCCTATAGGAATTGTATTAAATGTGTATATGTAACTTTTAATAAAATGTGTCATACTTGCATCGACTTGCTATCAATTTCCTATAGGAATTCTAATAAATTTGTATATTTCACGTCAAATACGGTTTGTCATACTTACATCATACGTACATCAACGTACGTCATACGCACATTAGCTTGCTATCAATTTCCTGTAGGAATTCTATTAAATGTGTATATGTAACGTTTCATACGATTTGTCATACTGACATCAACTTGCTGAAATTCACACTAGCGTTCGTTTAGTGCAGTGTGGCGGCTTTAAAATGTCTCCCCGTGCTACGAATCAGTAGTGTTAGTTTTACTGGTCCTTTGGGACCAACGAGCCCAATATAGGTGGTTTTGAAGTAGAATACCGCTTAAGCCGGTGCTAGGGGGCGTGAGAGGTGTTGCTTCTTTCATTACTTCTCATGAACAGACTCAATAAAACCGAGTCTGCTGCTTTATTATCTTAATTGTGTTTGTTGCTCCCAAAGGATCACCTCTGTCAGTATTTATTGCTATCAATTTCCGATATGAATTTTATTAAATGTGGATATGTAACGTTCAATACGATTTGTCATACTCACATCATCTTAATATCAATTTCCTATAGGAATTCTATTAAATGTGTACATGTAACGTCTAATACGATTTGTCATACGTACAGCATACGTACATCAACGTACGTCATACGTACATCAACTTGCTTTCAATTTCCTATAGGAATTGTATTAAATGTGTATACGTAACGTTTAATAAGATTTGTCATACTTACATCAACTTGCTATCAATTTTCTATAGGAATTCTATTAAACATGTAAATGTAACGTTTAATACGATTTGTCATACTGACATCAACTTGCTATCAGTTTCCTATAGGAATTGTATTAAATGTGTACATGTAACGTTTAATAAGAGTTGTCATACTTACAATAGCTTACTATCAATTTCCTATAGGAATTCTATTAAAAGTGTATATGTAACGTTTAATAAGATTTGTCATACTGAAATCAACTTGCTATCAATTTCCTATAGGAATTCTATTTGTACATGTAACGTTTAATAAGATTTGTCATGCTGACATCAACTTACTATCAATTTCAAAAGCTATTAAATGTGGATGTGTAACTTTTAATAAGAGTGTCATACTTACATCCACTTGCTATCAATTTCCTATAGGAATTGTATTAAATGTGTATATGTAACGTTTAATAAGATTTGTCAGACAGACATCAACTTGCTATCAATTTACTTTTGGAATTCTTGTAAAGGTGTATATGTAACGTTTAATAATATGTGTCATACTTATCAACCTGCTATCACTTTCTACTAGGAATTATTTTAAAGGTGTATATGTAACATGTACTCTGTTGGATGTATAGACTTATACTATACATACATATTGAAATAATATGTGAAATATTTGTTATCAATAGTTTCTAGAACATCCACGCATATTTCAAAGAAAAATAAAACAGTATATGCATTAGTTGTGTGATTTGTACGTTTATACATTACGCTTTATGTGGGTGGGGTAACATTCCACACAATTAAGCATACATATTGTGATTCTCTGTATATTTTACATATTATAATTAAAATGTATGCTTGTATGGCATCTCTGGCATGTGTGCTGCTCCCATGATACAATGCTATTGTAATAAAATCACAGGAACTGTCAACTTTCATGTCGTTTTAGAATTTGTATGTGCCCTTGATCAAGCCACATTTTATCCAACTTTGCAACGTGCAACGATTTACAACTTTTTGTATGTACATGTATATATGTTTGGGACCTCAAAACAGCAGGAATATTTTCTTTTGCTATTATTTCTAGGTTAGGCCACGTTTAGGGATTGCCTAATTAGCCTATCAATAACGGTCTGAATATTTGTTGATTTCTCGGCGTTTGTATCGTTATATAAGTACGCTATTAATATTTAATTATTGTAAATCTAAATGGGCCCTTTTCGCAGGAATTCTCTTCTAATATCAGGACCGTTTAATCATATCTATAGAATCAGTTGTACACTTATTTCAGTTTTGTTTGCATTGCAATCGTTGTTTAGTTGATTTTTTGGTAAATGTTATGTCTTTGTACTCCTGAAGAAGGCGTTACGCCGAAAGCGCTCAAGTATCTATTTTAGCTAGCATACACGCTGTCTAATAGTTTTTTTTATAAATAGCACTGTAAATGATAATTTTCCACAAAATTACTTTACCATTTAGTATCCTTTCTGGATCCAGTCTTTGAGAAAGATATTCTACCACATTCGTGGTGCACATTTTAAAACTTGGTGTCAGAAGAAGGATATCTTCACATTTGTGATGGAGTACTAGTATATTTGTCAAGACAAAAAAGTTGAATATTTATTTTGGAAAACATAATTTAAAAAAATGAAACTTGCCGGACTTAAACGTCCACTATGGACTGGGAATCTCCAAATTTGTCAGACGCAAGGCAAAAGTTCGAAAGACGCAAAACTGATGTTTGATGGTCCTTTGAAAGGCAAGGGAGTCAAAGAACAAGTGGCCTATATATTGTATTTATTGTTGTGGGTCGGCGGCAGAGTGAGAAGACTACACGCATTGTGGACAGACTTAACAGATGACTAAAACAAAAAAGTAAAGGATATCTTCCAACGGTTCAAAATATTCGTTGAACCAAAAGTGAAACCGATATTTTCGCGGTATACGTTTTACGGACAATGTCAGGATGATGACACAATATACCAATTTGTTTCAAGAATCTCGCTATTTGCGAAAGAATGTGATTTTGCCGAATAAACGAGTGTATCGTGTTCGGTTGTAAGCAAGTAGAGTTAAGAGAAAAGCTGATACAAAAGAGCAAGGACTTAACTCTTAACACACTTGAACGATCTGAGAAGCACGAAGTACATTACGTACGTAACCGGAAACCGGGGACCCCGCGCCAGAAACGTACGCAGAACCCTCCGCAATGGGCTCAGAAACGGACGACGTTCGATGAATACATTTGCAAAAATTCTGGCAGTAAACGATACAGCAGCATGGACCAGTGGACTGCACTAGGACAAACGTGCAACATCTGTTCAAAATACAATCACTTCGCCAAAGTGTGTTAAACTTCGGACAAAAGTATACATGTTGTGAACAATCCGGACCAAGACGACAGTGGTTGAGAAAGAAACAATGACTCGGATAACAATGTCTACATTTACACGGTAGGCGATTTCAATTCTCGATCAGATCAGATGACCCATTTACAGTTCACCACTATGCTTTCCTCTTTGATTGTGCGATGACCGGACAGGCTGTGGACTCTATGATGACGTCTACCTAAAGCCAAAAAGGACGGTGACGTTTGATGTTTGTCTGCAGTCTTTTCTTGTCGTGCCTTCAATGGTTTATTCTCCTGTGGCTCTGCCTTCTGCCAAGTCATTGAGTACCTTGTTTGTGGCTTTCTAGGCTATTGTTTTTTGTATTTATATATACACGAGCATCTTTGTGTTTTACTTATATTGCCTATTAATCCTGTCTCGTTGGTTAGAGAATAGTTTATGGCGGGGATTTCTTTATTTACACTGTCCCGTTTTACTGGGTTGACAGTAAGGTAAGTGTGTGGTTGGGTGCACCCTAGAACCTGGTTTAAACCCCCCGCGGCCTTTTTTGCCATATACCGTTCCAAGGCGGTAGACCTATTGTCAATCCTTTTGTGTTTGTGATGTCTTATTTGGCCTTTTATTCACCTTTAATTTTTTTTCTTTGTTTCTGTGTGTGTTTGTGGTTGACTGTTTTCCTTGAATGCTGTTTTTTCTTTTCGATTTTATATCTATATTTACATTAAGCTATCATTTGGCCCTAAAAAACACAAAAATGATGCCAAACCAGATACGGGCTCTCATGTCAATATTTTACCCATACGTCAATATAGGGAATTAGAGCTAAAGAAACCCCTGCAACTCCCCGATACAAAACTGACCTCATACACAGGGAATCAGATGGTCGTTCTAGGGAAAACGCAGCTAAAAAAAAATAGCCTACAATAACAAAAGCGCAAGTGCATACATTTACATTGTTGATAGCACCGCCCCCGCATTGATACGTTTACAAACTGCAATTGATCTTGAGCTTATCAAGTTAACCTACGTGATAGAAAATTAGCCCTTAGATAAAGCAACAGTACTGTCGGAATTCAAAGACTTATTTCAAGGAATATGTTTATTTGAGGGAACTTGAAATTTGCGGCTCAAAGAAAACGCAGTTCCGGTAGTATGCCCACCTAGGAAAGTGCCTGTTGCACTACAGTACAGGTTAAAATCTGAACTCAAATCAATGGCAGAGAAATGTATCATAGCAACAGTCACCGAACCTTCTTCATGGATAAACTGCCTTGTTTGCGTAGAAAACCCTTCCTCTGGAAAACTCAGCGTGTGTCTAGACCCCAAAGCGCTTAATGGCAATGCAGGGTGTGTCTAGACCCCAAAGCGCTTAATGACAATATCAAGCGGCCATATTACAGAATGAGGACAATCGATGACATGACGTCAAAAGTGTAGGGCGCCCAGTACTCTATAACGTTGAGCGAAGAATCGTCATACCCCACGACATTTAATACATGTTCGGGCATTTCCGGTACCTCAGGTTGCCGATGCGTTTGAGAAATTCACAAGACATATTTAACCGGAAAATCGATGAGGCACTTGAGGGGTTATCTGGCGTTACGTCAATAGCAGACGATCTTCTTGTTTTCGGGAAAACAAGTGCTGAGCATGATAAGAATTTAAGAAATGTCTTCAAGCGGACGACAGGATAGGGCTTAGGTTCAATCCAGACAAATGCCTTATCAGCCAGACCGAGGTTAAGTACTTTGGTCACATGATAAGTTCAAGCGGCCTTGCTGCGGACCCGGACAAGATCTCCGCCATATACAAATGAAAACACCAGAATCGAAATCTGAGTTAGAGACCCTGTTAGTAATGGTAGCATACTTGTCAAAATTATCGCCTAACTTGTCCGACATCACCAGCCCAATGCGTGATTTGCTGGGCAAAGATGTCGAATTTCGTTGGGACTGCGCACAAGCAGACGCGTTAAGCATCGCCAAACGTATGACCTGTTCTCAATTACTCTGACCCTCGGAAATCGGTCAGGTTACAAGTTGATTCTTCAAGCCGCGTTATCGGCGCCGTGTGCTTGCAAGACGGCAAACTTGTGGCGTACGCGTCGAAAAGTCTCTCAAACGCGGAGGTAGGGAGATGCTTGCCATTCTGTCTGGTAGCATAACATTTAAACAATATGTCTACGGTATTCACACTGTAATAAAAAGTGACAACAAGTCAATTATATCGATTAAGAAAAAAGCCCTCTTGCCGCACCACCTAGGCTGCAAAGAATGATACTCCAATTACAGCATTACGACGGTGATGTAGTATATGTTTCAGGTAAAATCATACCCATGGGAGACGCACTTAATATAAAATAATTGTCTGACACATAACCGAATCTGATGACGGCCTAGACGTGCACATGCATACCAATCAGTGATCAAAGAATTGATCAGATTATTAGGTCAGCTACGATAAGCGACGAGAAAATGCAAAGGGACGAATTAGCAATTCACAATGATATTATATTCAAGGGACAGACAATTGTCATACCGTACTCACTCCAAAGTGGCATGATGAAAGCTGTCCATATTGGTCACATGGGCGTAGACAAGACAAACAGACGTTTGTTGTTGACGTTTCTGTAGCGGGTTATGGTTTTTATGGGGTAGGGGTGCTGTCCCTACGCCCAACCCTGACAAACAGACGTGCCAGGGACATACTGTTCTTGTCAGGAATGACTAGGCAAATCACATATTATGTTCTCGCTTGCTCTGTCTGTGCAAAGCATAGACATTCAAATGTCAAAGAGCCATTACTCCCCCATGACGTGCCCCAAAGCCCGTGGCAAAATGTGTCATGTGACCTTTTCGCTTGGAAAGATAAAGATTACTTAGTAACTGTAGACGCCTACAGCAGATATTTCGAGGTAGATTTATTACCCGTTACAAAAAGCTTTACAGTTGTGAGAAAATTGAAAGTGCATGTTAGCCGTTTTGGAATCCTCGAGATATTGAAAACGGACGACGGCCCACATTTCAAGTCGGAACAGTTCAAACAATTTGCCAAAGAATGGGTCATAACTCACCAGACATCATGCCCTTTGCACCCTAGCTCTGACGGCCTTAGTGAGGTATACGTTAATATTGCAAAACGTATCCTAAAAAAATCAAAGGAGGAAAACAAACCCCTATTTGCCGATATTAGAGTACAGAAACACTCCACTACAATGTGGGTATTCACCTGCACAACTTCTCATGGGTTTCCGACTAAGATCAGTTCTCACTTCTACAAACTAACAACTCGCGCCGTAAACATCCAAGACGGGCGCGAAAAAAATGAAACAACATCAATCTTAATATAAAGGTCATAAAAGTGCTCGGCAGATATCCCCGCTGGCTGTCATTATACAAAAAGAAAAAGTATGGATACCCGCCAAGGTCGTTTCCCGCCAAAGCAGGTCATATCAGATAGAAACCCAAGACGGCGTTGTGTACAGACGTAACCGTATTTTCTTGAACAAAACACGTACATACAATGAATCACAATTCCAGGAAGGAAACGTGCAAATAATTACATAACAAAGTCTGGTCGAAAGGTGAAACTGTCTAGACTTCACAGCGATGTATGGATAAAGTGATATTGGTTGCAGTGGAATTCTGTTCATTATATTGGAATTAAGCTTACTAAAATATCATCAAAATGAAACAGGATTTTATTAAACTATTGACTGAAAACATATTTAATGAATGCAAACATACACATCAATTACCAAATTATAAAACTATTTAATGAATTTAATATCGCTATTTACTATGTTAAGTATTAAAATGTTCTACTATCAATTCAACTTCACTTGATGCATGTCATGTTTCGTTTTAAGTAATATTATCTTTATTTCTTTGTAAACAAAGGAGATGAAGTATAATGCGCATGCGTACAAATGTTTAATCTCCCGCCTTTACATCGAGGCGAGGTAGTCTTTAATAAAACGTAGAACCGGATGCACGTCTTGTGTTATCTCTAGCAACACTAGTGTCGATTATCGAATTCGCTCATAATTGTTACACGATACATGTCTATACACGTATATGACATCACTCCGGTAAAACTATACTGAATGCTATCGTACTTTAGTCCGCGTACTAGTGTTGATGATCGAAGTCGCTTATAAACGCAACACGAAACGATGTCTAATATATAAATACTTGTTCACTTAGTTGACCGACTACATAATTCGGAAGATGGCGTTATACTTATGGATAAGTAAGCATTAAAACAATCTGTTCTCTTTTTCTCGAAATAACGCGCGTTCACAACTGCACTTTATGTGGTTCATATATTTGGTAAAATATAGATTATTCAGTGAAATACTGTTTAAATTTACACGCGTTATTTAGTGAAAATGTAAAGAACTAACTAAATGGAAGTGTTAGATTCTATGTTCAAAATCGGAAAACAAATATGGTTTATAGAACTTCATCTTTTATCTTTAAACGTAATATAATCATTTTTCTTACAGGTCTTGTGCTATCTTTATGGATTTTAGTAGACACAGGTAAGTTGTTTTGTCATTATAATTTCTAAGTTTGAGTTTAAAAGGACTTGCCTCCAGAAGTGGTCTAAATTGAATATATATTTTTTTATTAATATTTCGAAGTTGAATGTGATAGCAATATTAATATTAAATTATTTAATACATTTATTTTTCCAAAGAGATTCCGTACAATTCGAGTGCATTGCGTAAACCGACAGTATAAACTGAATTCATTTTCTTCAATATGATATATGTGATTTGTTCAACCCATATTGAATGAATAGTTGTGTTTATATGTTCTTCCTATGCCAAAAAGAAGGTATAAAAGTCGAACGGGAAATGTGTCTTTCACTGAGCATTGAGTGAATGAATGAATGAATGAATGAATAAATGAATAAATGAATGAACGAATAAATGAATGAATGAATGAATGGACGGACGGACGGACGGATGGATGGACAAACGAACGAATAAAAACTAACAAACGGCGGACGAACGAACGAACGATCAAACGAATTTTGTTTTACAGCACATCGATGTAGCACACCAATTACGAATATTCGATAATTCTGAATTATCGACACGCCATTTGCGAATTCGTAATTGTAGGGGCCATTTACGAATTAATTTCAAATAACGTTTTTTCAAGATATACGTGTCTAAAATTATAAAAAGAACTGTATTTAAACAAAATACAATAAATAGTTAAATTTTAAACTGGAAAAGCACAATAGAACAGAGGAAATGTGTCAATTTCGTCGCTGCCTTTTTCTGGCCTTTTTTGCACGAATTCTGTGTTGTTTTACTGCATGAGGTACTTGTTTTACGTCACAATTAATGATCGATTTGTTATGATTATTGAAACTCTTTATTTACCCTGTCATTTCTTAAATAAAACAGTAATAAATCGAGTCTTGTGTTTGAACGGGAACAGCTGATAGACTATATATTAATAAAGTCCTTGTTTGAATTACACTTTTTATTACAAAAGTGACGGTCTATATTTTGCTGATTAAAATATCAACATGGATAATTCAAATTTGTTCTCCGCAATATTATCGAGTTGCAAGAGGGTTCGTCAACATTCAAGTTCGTCTGCTTTATGTTATGAAAAAGAATGAATGAATTATGTTTGTTGGTCAAATTAAACGAGAGCTATTACTAAAGGTGATTAATACCCCAGCTTGGTGACCTGTTTGAATATGTGTGTATCCTTAAAAAGGTACTGATTCTGTATTTTCATATACATTAACTAAAACACAAATTTAATGAAAACAGTATCAAGGTGATTAATACTACCGCATTGGTGTCCAGTCAGAATAGGTTTTATTTCCTTAATATGGATATGTGGGAATACTCTGAAATTTATGCAGAGCAGAGTTTCAATCACAAATAATTAAAAAATATGTGGAATTTCGAGTCTGTTGCTTTATTCTCTTAATTGTGTTTGTTGCTCCCAAAGGATCACCTTTATCAGTATTTATTCACATATTGAAGGGAATGTAGCGACACAGCCAAAACATCTGTATTATTGAGAGTTCTGAAATACTTGAATAAAGGTTAAAGAATTATCAGAATCGGATGATAAACAAAGAAGATATGATCATTTAAAGTTTCTGTTGAAACGGATATGGAAGCGGCCAATTTGAGAGCTATGACATCATGGTTCTAAATGACCATATATGGAATATTTATATATGTGAAAATTTACTGATTTATAGGGAAAAAATGACAACAACTGTATGAAAAATATGTAATACTTAATGGCAGTAATGCTTTATATGACCAGTAAAAAAAATCATTCATTTGCAGTGATTTTCTTCGTTTTAAATGATATTTATCAATATTCCATATATGATAATATGGAACTATGACATCATAGTTCTAAAAATGGCGGCTCCCATATTCGTTTTAGAACAACCTTTAAATGGTCATATCTTTTTTGTTTATCATCCGATTTTGATAATTCTTTCACCTTTTCCCAAGTTTTTCAGAACTCTCAATAACAGAGCTTGTTTGGCTGTGTCGCTGCATTCCCTTTAAATAAGAAAAAAAAAATCAACAATTATCTGATTATATGTTAAATAACGTGACAAATATTTAAAATATGTGAGTAAAAAAGTAAAAGTAAAAAATTAGTGGAGTGTAACCGTACACGGTTTTCATTAAGTAAGTTCACATCATACCAAAATGGAAAACCAAATATGCAACCATGCAATCATTATCTGCTTAATAACTCGACAGTAATTATTATATAGTCTCACGAAACCTTGTTTGGCGGGTGTATAAATATGTGGAGTCTTACATAAAACTTAGTGGAGTGTAACCTTATGAGGTCTTAAAATTAGTAGTGTATAACTTTATCAGGTTATTATTGTGTATTTTCACATCATAAAACAGAAAAAGAACAAATGCAACAATTATTTGTTTAAATAACATGACAAAAAATTAAAAACTTAGTGGAATCTTATGTAATAAATAGTGAAGTGTAACCTTATGAAGTCTGTATAATTAGTGGAATGTAACCTTATGTGGTTTTCAAAATGTATTTTCACATCATACCAACAATGAAAAGCAAATATGTAACCATGTATCTATTATCTGTTAAATAATTAAAGGCGGCGCGATGCGTCGTAAATTAGTGGTGTGTAACCTTTCAAGCTAACCTGTATGCCTTATTGCCTACTGACCATTCCAAGTGGGTAACCCTGTCTTCACCACCCGTTCTGTTGTATTTTTTATATTTCATTGTGTAATTAATTAAATATTGCTCCTTGTTTGTAGTACAGTGCGGACCTACGATGTCATTATGTTTGGAAGCTGTGGATTCTATAGGACCCATATCTCATTTATGATGTCTTAAAATTCATAGTGTGTGACTTTATGAAGTTTTTATCATGTTTTTTTCAAGTCGTAAAAAACGAAAAAGAAAATATGAAACCATTAACTGTTAAATAACAGGAGAAATAATTAAAAACTTAGTGGAATCGTGTGTAAAAATTAGTGGAGTGTAACCTTATGAAGTATGTATAATTGGTGGAATGTAAGCTCTTGTGAGTTTCATAATGTATTTTCACAAAATACCAAAAAGGAAAAGCAAATATGCAACCATGCAACCATTATTTATTAAATAATGCAACGGGATTTTACGAGACGTGATACAACATAAATTAATGGAGTGTTACCTTATGAGGTCTTAACATTGGTAGTGTATAACTTTATGAGGTTGTTATTACGTATGTTCACGTCATACAAGAAGACAAAGAACATATGCAACCATTATCTGTTAAATAACAGGACAAATAATTAAAAACTTTGTGGAATCTTGTGTTCAAATTAGTAGAGTATAATCTTATGAAGCCTGTATAATTTGTGGGATGTAATCTTATGTGGTTTTCATAATGTATTTTCACGTCATATCAAAAATTAGAAGGACATATGCAACCATGTCACTATTATCTGTTAAATAATAAAACGCGACACGACGCGACGGGACGCGATGGGACGCAATGCGACGGACAAAGTGATTCCTATATAGCCCCTACTTCTTCGAAGCGGGTATAATTAATTGATCCTTTCACACGACCTGTTCAAATTAAATTGATTGATTCTGTTTGTAGTTTTTCTTGCATAATAAATTTAGGATTTAAAACTCAAATGACAGAAAGGTCAGTTGCATGCTCGTCTCCATCTATGTACTTCTGTTTAACAAAGGTATTGGAACAGGTCAAAAGCACCGGAACGTACCAATAAGGTCTATGGTTAATGCCGTTCAGTCATTGTATTGACGGTGTCTACTTGCGCTTAAATGCTCATCGCTACAGTGCCGTCACTGGAATATCACGCCTGTATCAGACTATAAAGACACCTAGCACTACCTTTTACTTAGGCACATAAATTATGAAATATAAACGTTAAATATTTTTCACCGATAAAATTACTCCAGAGAGTCAGTATTTTATTGATTTTATTGAATCAAATGTTTAACATTATAGATTACTCAGAGCTACATCAGAGAGGGGAAGCGGTCACCAATAATATAAATCAGATACATCAATGTTATTGATCACCGATAAATTAAACCATTGCACCGGTACCTTTTTTAAAATATACCGGTGTAGCGGTATTATGTATTTGGTGCAGCAATATATCTTTTTATACATTCATGTGCCCTATAAAAAGTAGCTGTTTAGAGGTATTGTTTTATCTGTGCACTATTTTTACAGTAGTCAAATTCATTACTCCCAGACATAAGGATATGACAACATAACATTCTTAAATTTGTTAAGAATGTAAAAATATAAAAAAAGGAAATTATTAGCCCCTTACCTAAGGAAAGCCAAATTAACACCAACTCAAATAATTGCACCTCTCTTTAATTATGTGAAGTTTCAATGCAAAGGGCAGTAACTCTAGTTTGAACGATGACATTTACGGTTATTGCGCTTTGCACTTCCTCTTACTGCCCTCTTTCATTGCGTGAGGTTTCAATGCAGTCCCATAAGTATTTTTGAAGTTATGCTCCGGACAAGAATTATAAGTATAAAATAGCAAAGAGCAATAATACTAGTTTGAATGAAGACAGAGTTACGTTTTTTTCACTCTGTACTTTCTCTCTTGCCCTCTACTATTGTGAGAAGTTTCAATGCAATACTTCCGGAGTTATGCTCCGGACAATAATTCTAAATATGAAATAACAAAGGGCAAAATTTGCCCTCTGTCATTGTGTAAAGTTCAATGCAATTCAGTAAGTACTTTCGAAGTTACGCTCCGGACAAGAAAGTGTGACGGACAGACAAACGGACAATGCGGCGACTATATGCTACTCTGAACATTTTCGGGGAGCCTAAACATGTGATGGGACATATCACGACACAACAAAGGAAACCTATATAGTTCCCTCAATGAAAAACTCCGTTTGAGTGCAAGGGTATACCAGTAAGGACTATTTAATCAGGGTAAAACTAATTATGGATTTGATGGTTGCATGAAAGCGGGATATATGTACATAAATTGAGATATGACCTTCACTGCAACTTTTATCCAAGATTGGTGGGAGATGTAGGTCCCCATCACCATGTGGTGAACCTTTGTGAACCTTTCCCGACTAAAACATTTATACTCAGTGTTGGAATTTCCTACCTGAACTGGATACCAGTGATTGATTCTTTTTCTTGCATATCATTGAACATTTGTGCATTGATGCAGCCAACTACTGCTGTTGTTAATGCATGTATTTTACACAATGGTTGGCGTTATTGATGTCACTGTTGATGCGCGTGACTTTTATCTTTTCACATGAGCAAATAAGGCTATTCATCAACCATGTAAACTGCGAATAACCATACCCCGAATGCAAGAAATGATTTTACTGTACCTATACTTTCAGAAAATATACACCTTTTATAATTAATACATCATCACTAAGAACATAAAAATGTTGCACATATAACAAAAGAGCGCTTAGCACTTAGTATAGTTTCTTGTTCAACCCTCGTCATATAACACATGCAAGATATTCAATGATCTAGTCCAATACCTTGTCTGGTGCAAAAAGGAAACAGTCACTGAAGACTTTTTGTACAGGGTCCTATGCAAAACAAAGACAAAATATTGAATGTAGCAAGTCCAATATAGGATTTAAATCAAAACCCCGTATCATTTCAGAAACAGTATGTCACAATGACACAATAATTTTCACACCATATCGGGTCCATAAAGAAAACACACAAACATATATGGTACATATCCTGTGCAAAATAGGCCGGATGTTTAAAGAAATAACTCAAAATAAGTCCAGACACACGCAGACACACATGGGTATTAAAGTGTTCGCTTAAAGCTGAGTACTCCACTAGGACCTTTTTTTTTAAAACCTTGTCTAATAACTTGATAACAGAATGCACGGCATTATAATATAATTATTATGCAAGCCTTTTTGGAAGTAACGATTTTTACTGGTAATTATCTTCAATATGATAATGAAATCTGTAAGCAGTTCTGTGTAAGTGCATCCAACATTGTAGAAATAGCGCGGTTAATCCCGAACAACTATCCAATGACAAATATAGTAATCATAACCAGTAGTGCAAAGGATAGTTTCATGTAATAGCAAAAGATCATGTCTCCTACTTCCTCTTTTATGATCTAAATGCGTGATTGCGGCGATGGTGTCTGTTTTTTTAATTCTCAGGGAATAGACAAATGTTTTTTTCTGAGTTTCTGATCAGCCCGTCCTCGGTTGAAATATCTCCCTTAGTACAATTAAGTCACACACCTGAACAAGAAATAACAAATCACTCTATTTACAACACCTACAGCTTTACAAACTAGAGTGTTTTTTGAGAAATGGATGTCTCCCTCTTCTGCACAACCAAGTAAGTTTGATAGTGAATAAATAGTTTTTATGTATTATACGAAAAGATAAAAGCAATAGTAAAACTAGAAAATGTGTCCATGGGACACGCATGCACTCTGTCGCTGTATGACTAAGTCGGTAAAGTAGGTAAGGGTCATTTTGTAGCACTGTCAGTCACATAAAAGAAAACTTCAGGGTTAATTAACAAAGTCCAAAAAGTAGGTCAAAGTCACTCATATTGACCTGGTTTTTGTATAAACATATTTATGTCAATCCAACAAGTGGTTTAGGAGGAGTAGTGGCGACAACAAATTTGTTGTTAATGTGGATCTGCACGTCGTCTGGATATGAAAGTTATTTCAAAATCCCTCAAGCAGTTAAAGTTATATGGAGAGGACACGAAATATAGTGCATATGGCCTTCGACTTCTAAGTGTGACCTTGACCTTGAACGGACGTGGCTTGAAGTTTCGCTATGCACGTCGTCTCGATATGGTGAACATTTGTGACAAGTTATTTCAAAATCCTTAAAGCAGTTCAAGAGATATTGAGGAGACACGAAATATAGTGCATATGACCTTCGACCTCTAAGTGTGACCTTGACCGTAAATGGACGTGGCTGAAGTTGCGCTCTGCACTTCGTCTCGATATATTGAACATTTGTGGGAAGTTATTTACAAATCCCTTAAGCAGTTCAGGTGATATGGAGGAGACACGAAATATAGTGCATATGACCTTCGACCTCTAAGTGTGACCTTGACATTGAACGGACGTGGCTGAAAGTTGCGCTCTGCACGTCGTCTCATATGATGAACATTTGTGGTAAATTATTTCCAAATCCCTCAAGCAGTTCAAGAGATAAGGTGGACATACGAAATATAGTGCATATGACCTTCGACCTCTAAGTGAACGGCCGTGGCTGAAAGTTGCGCTCTGCACGTCGCCTCGATATGGTGAACATTTGTGGCAAGTTATTTCCAAATCCCTCAAGCGGTTCAAGCGATATCATGGAGACCGACTTGTGATGATCAGAGTCTCACAAAATATAGTGCATATGACCTTCGACCTCTAAGTGTGACCTTGACCTCGAACGGACGTGGCTGGCAAATACGCTCTGCACGTCGTCTTGATATGGTAAATATTTGTGGCAAGTTATTTTTAAATCCCTTAAGCGGTTCAAGAGATATGGTGGAGAAACGAAATATAGTGTACATATGGTGGAGACCGACTTGTGACAGACAGACAGACATCCAAGCTAAAAACAATATGTCTCCCCAGTATGGGGTGAGATATAATTACGCTTCGATACTCTCCGCTATAGGATCTGACAACTCTGCCTTGGAGGTCACGTCAGATCGATATTTTATCTTATCAAAATATTCATCAGACGACCAACTAAATTTAACCAATGAAATCGCGCGTTTATATGCATTCAGATGATGTTCGAATGAACTGAACAATCGAAAATCCACATAAAACACATATATCTGAACAAGATAAATTCATAGAAATACACTAAATGGCATGTTTTACAGCAAGAATACGAAGAACATTCTTCAGAACATTATTCTACCGAGATCATTATTGCAAATTAGATTTTCTATATAGTACGTATCAATTCATTTGGCCCGGTAGCGCAGTCGGTAGCGAGATAGACAATTATTATTATCCGTGAGTGTAATTTTACTGTGTGTTACGAGTTCAAACCTACGAAGCGGTACCGTAATTATTCTTTTTTTTTGTGTACCGCTATTGAATTCCTTCAAACAGTCTTGGTTTTATTCAGCAAATATTCAACAATGGTTGATGTGTTATGTTTGTCAGCGTAATGTTTGTGTTTTTTATAAGCTAAAAGTTACGGACATTGTCTCTTGCAATGCCGTGTGTAGACTGCTCCATAGCATTTGACTGAAACACGACATGCGCAGTGAAGCATTCTATACCGAACAATTTTGAAGGCTGAAATCTGATTGGCTAATCGTAAGGTCAATCTGAAGTGACCTCCAATGCGGCGTTGTCAGATCCTTAGTAGCGTAGAGTATCGTAGCATGATAAAGGGTCTGATTTTAATGAGATTACCATGGCCTCCTACACACCCTCATCATTCGGTGGTGGGGTCATAACAAATGTGAATGTACTTGTTTTAAGGAAAAAGCCGTGGAAATTTTGCTAAAATTTTAGAAATATTATGGGTTTTAGAGCAAAAATAGCAAAAACCTTGTCTTTAACTGTTAACATATCCCTTTCGTTTTAAATGGATTCTACATGTGTGAACAAGAGAGCTACCTAGCGGGGCTTTGGTTGCCCGTTGGGTTAAGGTTTTATATAATGTTAAAAGCATTTCGTATGTGTCAGGTGAACATGACCTTGTCTTTAACTGTTAACATAGCCCTTTCGTTTTAAATGGATTCTACATGTGTGAACAAGAGCGCTACCTAGCGGGGCTTTGGTTTCCCGTTGGGTTAAGGTTTTATATAATGTTAAAAGCATTTCGTATGTGTCAGGTCAACATGACCTTGACATTTGACCTTCCGACAAAAAATATATAGGGTTATTTTTTTAACCAAGAGCACTATTTGAATAAAGTTTAAAAGAATGTAGGTTAAATAGTTCATGAATAACAGCCGCAAAATAATGATGACATGATGGAGCTCACAGTGACTGACATCTATAGGGTTTGTTATTGCGAAATGGATACTATTTGAATAATGTTTCAAGACTGAAGGTATAACAAATAGTAAATAAGGTCAAGATGATGGGCGTTATGCTTTTGACGTTAACATGTGGAATCCATGTTGCCAGATGCGGTCATAGAGACCTTGACCTTTAACCCTCTGACTGCAAAAACACATCTCACCAAGGCCTATGTACCTATGAAGTTTCATGCTGGTAGGTGTAATAACTTTCGAAGTTATGGCGCATAATGCGTACTTCAAAAAAGGGCATGATGACCCTGACCTTTGACCTTCTGCCCCAAAAACAATGAAGTTCCTCCTTTCATCAAGGACAATGTACCTTTGACTTCATGAGTGCGAATGTTTCAAAGTTATTTATTTGTTATATGTGAGTATCAACTTACGTGTCATCTTCCAAAATCCATAATATATATCATTGCCATTCATCTAAGGCTGGGAAAGATGTTAATGCTCGAGTCTGGGCACCGACACTGTGACAAACTGTATAAGCAAACTGACGTTAATATGTATTCTGAAAATAGTATTTGTAAAACAAAAGCAATTTAAAGCCAAACAGATTTGTCATAGTCGTTAATAGCATTGTTGTAAAACACACATACAAGTCTTTATACATTGTGGTATGAAATTAAAACTGAACAGCATGTTATTTCTGGATGCAACCCATTGTGGGTTAAAATTCAATTATTAAATTTTGAAAAATATAAATCTGTCTTTCATCTATTATATAAAGCAGTACGTAATACGTATTATATCAAAGATCAGGGCTGGTATAAATTCTTTAGGCCATCCTTAATAAACAGTTTGTTTGCGGTTTCCCGGCCCAAGATTTCATAAGTGGGTTGGAAGGTAAATATTTTACCAAGTGCTTTGCATTAAAGGAACCCATAGCAATCTTGAAGTATTCATCAAAGTTTAAATTATGAATCAAGTATAAGTATAACTTTAAACCTCTTGTAAATAATTATATTAAAGGAAATATAATTTCAAATTCGACTTCTGTCTTCTGTCATAGGTTTTAACTATGATGTTAATGTAATATAATCAACAATTGATAATATATAAAAACAATTGAGTTGAATTATTATAATAATAAATAAAATTATTTAAAACATGCAAGATATTTGGAAAACTAACCCGACGCCATGAGTTTTAAATACATCAAGATTGCCGTGTGCCTCTTCAAGTGAATAGTTCTATCCAGGACAGGTATAAGTCATTTTGCAACTTAAACTAACACAATTATAATATATGCAGAACGCTGCAGTTGAAACTAAGACACTATTTGATATGGGATTATTCAATCAAGTTTTATAATACTGGAAGGCTCACTTGTGGTCCAATTATTAAGTGTTTACTTCCAACGACCCTACCCCACCCACTACAAACATCACACACCCCTCCACCTCCTAAATCGAAAGAGGAGACACAGTTGTGAAATAAGCTAGAGGTTCATTTATTCAGTAAAACCCATTGTCCCTACAATAAGCTAATCGCCACAAAAAAACGTGTTTGTTAAAATAGCCACTTGCCATAAGAAATGTTTACAAACACGTTTTATTTATAAAGAAATTATAAGATATTGCACTCCATATAAGTGTTATTTATTATCTTCATCTTGTCTGAATTGTGTGACTTTACTACAATAAAGGATCTTTATAACACGTATTGTCTATACAAGTATTGTCTATAGCATATTTCGATGTATTGTTTGTTTAAAATCAGTTATTTAAATAATATTGACTTTACAATAGTTTCGCATAAAACAATTATAAAGTCAAATTAGTTATCATTTTACTTAATGAAGAGGGAAAAGATTTAATAATAACTATGTAAAAGGAAGATAATGATAACTGCTCTATGTTTCAATTGTGAAACTAAACTTAAAATAAATAAAACAAGAACTTAAGGGATTTCGGTTACATACCATGCTTAGGTTTGTCAAAAATAAGCCTTAACGATACAAACTTACTGCCTAATACTATACTGTCCAATAGTTTTCATTAAAGTATGTTGTTTTTTTTAAAAAAAATATGAAACAATTGAATCAATAACTGCTAAATTTTTTTAGTTACAATAGTTTCGCTATAAAATATTTCATCGATGTCTTCTAATTTTAGCGCGAAACTATTGTAAGTCAATATTTCTTAAATATCTCATACAGACTTACATGCAATATTTCTTTTCTTCTCAAATCATAAATGGACACCATTTCTTTATAACATGCCAGAGAATAAAGTTTTTAAATGCATTTATGATGGAAAATAAGATGTTTTTGCTTCTCCTGTAAAATTTTCTAAAAGTGAGTTACAATAGTTTTGCGTTCAACCCTCGATGTGTGTTTGTTTTTCAAGCCAATAGCTGTAAAATAAAGCTAAAGTTATGCTTATACCTTATTGATTCTGAAAAAATATGGTTTAATTGTTTTGTTAAACATGGTATCAAGTACATTTCGGCTAATTCCTGCAATATAAGATACCTTGAAGTAACTATACATAGACGGGATTTTTGAATAACTGTTTTAACTGTCCTAACATGTCTGAAACGTTCACAGACACACGAACAATGCTTAGAGGTGAAGGATGAAATACACCAGTTCTGTAGCTTTAAAGCGCAATGTCTTAGAGTTAAATGATGAACATCCCATTCTGAAAGCTCTAAATCGTAAGGCATTAGAGATGAAAGATGTAAGATACCTGTTCTGCAGCTCTAAAACGCAAGGCTTAACGGTTGAAGTATAAAAGATACTTCTGCCGCAGCTCTAAAGCGCAATGCTTTAGTGATTAAGCGCAATGCCCTAATGACGAAAAAATAAATATTCACGGTCTGCTGCACTTAAGCACAATGCCTTAGTGATGAATGATACAAAACATACCCATACTGCAGTGCTAAAGCTTCTGACCTTATATGAAGGATGGAATTTACCAGTTCTGCAGCTTTAAAGCGCAATATCTTAGAGACAAAGAATAAACATTGCATGCTGCAGCTCTAAAGCGCAAGACCTTTTAAAGATGCAGGATGAATATTCCCATTCCGCAGCTCTGAAGTGTAAGACCCTCGAGATACCCATTCTGCAGCTCTAAGTCGCAAGACCTTAGTGATAAAATATGAAATATAAATGTTCTGCAACTATATAGCGCAATACCTTAGTGATGACGGATGAAAATGCCATTCTGCAGCTCTAAAGCGCAATGCCTTAAGGATGAAGAATAAAAGATACCCATTCTTCAGCTCTTACTTAACGTCTCACACCACAATTAATTTTCCATAGGTCCCATTGTAATGATTTTGTTCGTAGCATAGAGATAAACAAAATTTACAACATGTATGTATGCTTAACTGTTTCATTGATCCAATATCTGCAATTTAACATACAATTAACAAATATCTACCAGACTGAAAATTTCAAAAACTTTAGACAAATTTACAACCCCGTGGTGATTAGACCCATGATGTGTAAAATGAGGTAGAATTAGCTAGAAATCTTATATCAACATAAATATTTCTGTGATTTTTTCCTAAAATGCTGTAGATCTGGTAAAGATAAATCAATGTATCCTGTAAATTGTACAAAAGCGGACTTGTTTTTTTATCTACCTGCTTCATCTATAGGGCACGAGTATTGAAGGGAGATAATAGTGTTGTGAGATTTGAAGGTGACTTTTTTTTCTAATGAGCATCTCAATAATAATTGAAAATGTATATAAATCAATTACATGCTGAAAAGTGCTAACTTTTTGATTCCACGTTTATAGGTTTTCAAATTATTCGAGTTTTAGTGACCTAGGGTATTCGTCGAAATTCAGGCCCAGCAGTGATAGGGATTTTGCATTTGCCTGGTCATTTGTGCTCAGCTATGTCCGAAACTATCCAATATACACGAAAAGGCATCTGAATATAGCATGAAATTGATCTTTAAGAAATAATTATTGAGAAAACTGCTGAAAATAATACAATCAAAATAGGGGTTACCCGTCAACATTTTGATTTTCCCCAAAAAGTATCAATCTCTCGCCTTAATTTTGACATTTGTTTCAAGGTGATCTGTCTTTATTGATGTGTGTGTTTGTTTTTCAAGCCAATAGCTGTTAAGTAAAGCTAAAGTTATGCTTATGCCTGTATTGATTCTGAAAATATAGTTATTTGTTAGTTAAACATGATATCAAGTAAATTTCGGCTAATTCCTGCAAAATGAAGATACCTTGAAGTGACTATACATAGACAGACGGGATTTTTGAATAACTGTGTTAACTGTGTCCTAGCATGTCTGAAACGTTCACAGATGCACGAACAATGCTTAGAGGTGAAGGATGAAAGATACTCGTTCTGCAGCTCTAAAGCGAAAGGGCATAGAGATAAATGATGAACATTCCCATTCTGAAGCTCTAAATCGCAAGGCATTAGAGATGAATGATGCAAGTTTTGCGGAGGATGCACCATTTGGCATTGCGAAGAGTACTAGTTTACACTGATAAATTAATACCATTTAAGGTGTATGATTATTCGGTGATGCATGCTTTATCAGTGTTCCTTGGACTTTAAAGGAATATAACAAACACGTTTCTAAACGTATTCTCATAACGTAGCGTAATGCAAACAATTTAGCATATCTCCAATCAACAAATAAAACATCTTTACAATTATCATTGAAGGCGTATTAAAGTAGCAAAATAAATATCTTGACAATTATAAATGTTTTCAGGTCTTCTATTGATTGACCATGATGAATATGATTGTCTGCTACTATGATCTCCGACCGTAAGAACTGTTTTCTGTCATCTAGTGTGGGCTTTTTATCGTTTCACCAGGAGTCAACATATCCCACAGTGTTTCCTTTCTCTCGGTATATTTTTTCTTTCCATAACTTGCAGACTGAGTTGAGTACGGCCTATTTCCGTCCTCTTCTGATCTGAATTGTCCTTTTCTTCGCGGGCCTCCAGATAGGTTTAACAGGTTATATGCTTATTTCCAAAAGTTACATGTTTGAGGATACTTATATCGCATTTTAGACGAATACGAACAATACGATAAATAAACCTTCGCTGACAATTGTGCTTATGCTCGGAACCGTTATAATATGGAATACGTTATACGATGCTTTATTGAAATTAAAAACTAACAATCTGTCATCAACTGATATCTAAATGCGGTAAAAAATAAGTAATCGGTAGAACCAATGGATGCTCACCAAATAAAGGTACAAACGTGAAATACAATCGGATGAAAAACTGTAGGAGGGGTGGAGCGGACATATTTTGTATTTGAACAAAATCAAAGTCCATTAACTCCGCAAAATTCTACAATTGGAACGTCCTGACAATATGCGCTCCTTGGTAAAGTTTCATGAAAATCAGATGAACATGTAGGCGAATTGTGCGAAAACGCTTTACATTTGAAAATTTCAAAGTCCAATAACTTTGCCAAATCTTTCAACTAAAACGGCCTGATAGTATGTGCTATTAGACATCATAGTAATACTTCCTATAAAGCTTCATGAAAATCAGATGAAAAATGAAGGAGTTGAGCGGACACGATTTTAATTTGAAAAAAACTCGAGAAAAAGAAACACATTCAACCGGAACGTCCAAATAAGTGTAAGCTACTAGAAATCATACTTACACATCCTATGAAAAGTCATGAAAATCGGATGAAAAACGTAAGTGTTGCGAGGACAAGATTTAGATTCGAAGTCCCGCCAAAAAGTATACAAACATCCTGACAATATGTGCTACTAGACATCATACTAATACTTTCTGTGAAGTTTCATAAAAATCGGGTGAAAAAGTAGCAGGAGAAAACGTAAACAATTAAGAAAAAGGGCCGTAACTCCTGTATTGCATGGCCGATATTAATGCCGAATCGATATGCACGCATTGACATCATGCGTAAGGATCCTGTAAAATTTTAAACCAATCGGTTGACAACTGTGGGAGGAGATAGACAGAAGATATTTTACGTAATATTTAACGAAAACTCCGGTAATACAAGGTTGATGTTGATGCTGAATCGATCTGCACATCTATACATCATATGTAAGCATCCTGAAATGTTTTGAAACACTCGGTTGAAAAGTAGTGGAAGAAATAAACACACACGATATTTTAGCGTACAATTTAACGCAAAAGGGCCGTAACTTGGTAATACGGGGTCGATTTTGACGTTGAATCGATTTGACATCCTAGGTAAGCATCCTGTAAAGTTTCCAAATATCGATTGAAAACTGTGGGAGTAGTTAGATTCGCAGTCCTTTTGGGACGAACGGACACTGAGACATCCACTCGATGATACCGGAAGTGGAATGACTGTATTCTGTGAATGCTACTCTGCCTGTTGGACTTATACTTTCCACCCCCTTTGTTTTAGGCCAAAAAAAATGACCACTTAAACAACAATAGGCTTACAATGAACAATATTCCTTATTACTCACGTTTGTAGCTTAACTAATGTTCTTACAAAACAATATGTGCTACTAGACATCATACTAATACTTTCTGTGAAGTTTCACTTTAATTTGTAGTGGTAATAGTAGTAAAACATACTTTTACTATCAATATTTTAGAATTAGGAACATTAAAAGCTGCACTAATTCGAAGTATTTAACAAAATCCTATGCACCTAGTTGTATAAGTGTTATAGTTTATTTCTAAGAAATTTCTTAGAAAACACATCGACTTGAAAGTTTTAAAATGTGTTCATGTTATCAGAGCAGGCGATTTAAACTTGTTATTTTGCAGTTCAGCCTTAAAATACACAAAACAATGACAGTATTATTGACTTAGTTTCTAAGTTT
>JAWPHD010022821.1:0-23932 GCA_037043455.1 Cyrtodaria siliqua | reverse complement strand
TCTCGCTAGCTGTGCTCGCTATTATTTCAAAAAATAAAGATAGAATAATATGAACTAAGGTAAAACCTTGAGGCGAGCACAGAAAATGTGAAAGTAAAATTTAAACAGATAAAACTCAATGAAAGAACAATACAATTTAAAGCAAAACAATAATGAGGTCCTCTGAGGGGTTTTGGGGGAAATGGCCATTTATATTTGGTGAACAAGGGAACAATGGCTGTTAATAATGGCTGTTATTTTCAGGGGAAAAGAGAACAATGACACATATGTTTAGGTTAGGGAACAATGGAACATGACTTTACAGGAAATAAAATTCTAACATCTAGTTTTAATATTTTTAATATTAAAAAAAAAAATCACAAAAAGTTAACATTTCAAACAATATTTTTGTGATGACAGTGTACTGTAGGCCAGAATGAATTTTGGGGAACATTAGCAAATCTTTTAAACATTGAAAATACTTTTAGAGAACAGGGGAACATTGGACAAATAATTTTGGGGAACAAAGCAAAATAGTTGTGGGGAACAAGGGAACACTGACTCATATTTTCAGGGAACAAAGGAAGATGTACCCCTTCCATCCTCCTGGGGGCCTCAATAATAATAAGAAGAATGAATAAATCATTAAAAAAAAACTTATTGCACACTTTCTTTCACAACTGAGCTGTATACACTTTCTTTTGCAACTCAGTATAATTTTAGATAAAAAAGTTTTAGACTAGCTTGAAAGAAAGTAACCAGCCAAATTCAGCATTTACCTCACTGCTTCAAGTATACACTGTCGTGATATAACTAAACTGAAAGATTGTTAGCTTTATACATATACATACATTGTTCCAATTGCTTTTTTACATTTTTTTTCTTTTTGCCAGAAATGTTGATAATTTCTATGTTATTATTTATTACTAAATATATGCAAACTGTGACCTGTGTATTTAGCTGATAACACTAAATATGATTCACAAATAGATGAGAGATAGGGATAATTGTTTTAATTTTAACACCACAGTCCATCTGTCCTGATCTTACCTTGAATAAGAACCGTCTGTACAAGATGGCAAGTTGCATTCACTTCAGTGTATGGGTTTGAAAAAATCCAATCTGTGTGTGACTGACCGAATGGGCCACTCCTAAAAGATGCTAGTGTCACCATCCAATGCTGGTTGTAAATGCCTGACAGAATAATGCAACTATCAGTCACAGACAACCATTTAAATATAAACAAAGGATAGATGACTCTTTTCTTGAAGATGTTCAGTGTGCAGCCCTTCTGTAGTGTAAATCTCATTTTTGCTTTTCACTGAAAAAGCAGTTCCAGTACATCCTGGTATTTCATCTCTGTTCTGGTCTGTTGTGTTCCGGTGAATCGTACCACTGGTCTATAATTATGTCATAAAACAAATACAAACAATTCCGGTTTTTAAATTCTATAATGAGGTCATTTTTATCATACCACAGATATGACTTAAAAATCACTATCTGAGAACCAGACCATGCGCCATATTTTAAAGGATAGGACACCCACCTGTATGGGCACAATAGAATCTGGACTTATGATTGTGTTTAGTGTAATGTATCTATCTACAGTCTATAGTGCTGGGGGTAGGTATTTTGAAATGAACAAATCTAGGGGGTGAGGACTCAGCCAGCAGTCCTATATCTAGCCTTCATCGGCCCCATATTTTTTTTTTATATAGGACCAGTATCGCAAACGATATCGGCCTGAGATCGGCGTGCCCATTGGCTTCAAGTCGGACCGATATCTTGTCGGCTACACATCGGTCCAATATCGGTTAGATATCGTTTTAGTTTACAATCCATCATCGGTTAGACATACTTTTAGTTCACTATCCATCATCGGTCCAATATCGGTTAGTTATCTATCCAATATGTATCCGATATAGTTTCGACCCGAAGTGGGCCCATTATGACAGATAAACATCAAATTCGTTCTATTGTCACCATCCAGCTAAATGACTGGACTGCAATGCGTACATTCAGTTATAACTTCTTTAAGCAATTATACACGTCGACAAAGGGGGCGCTCGATGTTACAAACGATGGATGTCATCAGTTTAACAATTATGTTTATAATTTTGACTCTCTTGCTGATTTTTTTAACATGTCGGACGATATGGCGACGTTTAAAGAAGGCGAAAAACCTTGGTACACAGGCTGGTAATATGTTTTGTTGTATTTGTTTTGCATATGTTTAACAATTGTTTAACTTTTACACTGGTTTTAAACTGAACTTAATTAATCGATTTTTCATTATCTAACAATAGTTTTATATTTGTTCCACATTTAAATATAAGACAACAATTTAAAAACAAACGAAAAATATACATTTATTACAGAAAACAATTTATAATAAAGACAGATAGTATGGAATGTAGAAACATATGGGTTAATAGCGAGCACAGCTCGCGTCGCGAAGCGACGCGAGCGCAAGCGAGCTCCTATGGTATCATGCAGGCGAAAAGTAAACATACCAATCCATCCTTTTGACAAGTCTTGGGTCATTTACGGCAGTTTATGGGCGACTTCAACCGTAAAGTAGCATATTTCGTTACGAAATTAACAAGATAAGCATTCGTAGAAATCATAAAGAGTGGTGGTTTCTAAGCAGAATGAGGTGAAAAAAACATTAAAAACCTTTCTCGAACCCATCCAAAAATGACAATGAAATTGCATTTTTACCTATGTCGCCAAAACGGCCATTAACCGGAAGCGTAGCCCAAAGTTTTACCTTGCGCGTTGTTCATTGGAGAAAATTCGTCAACACATTTCACAATTTAATAAAAGTAGATTTCGTGTCGCAGAAATGTATATGTCTTGCTAACTGATTAGGATAAACAAATGATTTGATATCTACCGTTAAAAAACATCTTTCATTTGTTTATCATTATCGCCATCTCGTTTTCCCGTAAAACCATAAATGCAATCGGAATTCTTCGCAGATATCCGTATTCGGTCGTTTACTATTGTAAGCCATTGACGGAAATCGACGAGGTTATTCCGTTTTCATTCGTGCCAAACCCGAACAACCTGGCAATTTCCGGAAATGTTACGGAAATTATAATACAATGACAAGATGTCATTGATTTACGTCATCATCGTATGTCATCACATTATGACGTATGGTCTGTTAGTAAACAATTAGTGAGCAAGGTGCCTATTACCGATCCATCTTTCTTTATTTCTTCTTTCTTTCTTTCTTTCTTTCTTTCTTCCAATACTACTGACGTATTGTAAACATACTTATGAGTATCACAGTTTCGTTTCTGTGGATGAGTTTACCTGCAGGCTTTTTTTATGATAACCACAGAAGTTCAGCGAGATGTTTAACCTGAATAGGGTATGTCTCTCCTTGCACAGGAGACCAACGGCTTTACATCAGTAGGGAGAATGACATACTTTCACAGTAACTTTATCTATCTTACACGAATAGTTCTAGATCTAAGGGAGTGTGTTTTCAATTCTCGAGACGTGAACCTTCGGGAGTCGAACCCCAGACTTCTATATCCAGAGGCAAGTAAGCTAACCACTCTGTCATCGCATCTTTTTTACCGCACCGTAACATTATGGTCCATTATGAAAAAATATAACTACTAGTATTTAGAACAATACCAGGTCTAGAGTGACTAAACGATGGTTAGGCCCCAAGATGTTACTCACACTGACAGGGGTAGGAACAGCCTCCTTCCCGAGATCCCAATAATTTGACTGGCGTGTTGGGGTAGGGGAAGTTCAAAAGGTATTTTTACCCTATGTTGTTTATTTTGGGGCGCTCAACCTTTTATCCAAAAATGGTTTTAATGAGTTGGGCAAACTGAAATTAAGACATCCTGAAAAATTGATAGCAAACTATTGAGGCTAACTGAAGTTATATTTGAGATTTCTTAATATTTTGCTGTCCCAGCAACACTGCAGATGGACATACTACCCGAAAGAGGATAATGCAGGATGTAGATAGGAATTTACATACAAAAAGCCTCATCTAAATTGATGGCTGTAAAAAAAATTGTTTTTAACCGAATTTCCAAACTAAGGTGTTTTTATTTACCACTAAAATTATATATAATGTACTTACATTTTGTTAAAATTACTCGCTCACATAGCTGAAAAACCTTTAGCTTAAACAAACGCCCGAAATAATAGCAAATTTGTCAGGTTTAGACTCCACCATAATGTACAGAATTGTTTTTTTTGTTTTTTATTTTGGCTGGATTACGTAGCAAATCCAGGCTTACAGTTTGGCGATTTCCATGTGTCTGTCCGTCTATCCGTCCGTCCGTCCGTCCGTCTACGAGTTTTGAAGTTTTCGTTAAAGATTTTGTTTTTCCTCATTTCTCAAAGATGAATTGTCGAAAATCTTTTGAAACTTAACACTTCGACATCATTACAAATGTTATATGAAAATAACCCTAACTATGTCATGTATTTTACCTGGACTACCCCCCTTTTCACATAGATATTTCACTTAAAATGTTAAATTCGCAATCCGGCGTTCGCATCACTATTGGTGCTTCACCTTTTTCTTTTTCTTTTTGTTACGTTTAACAAAGTTTGAGGTTTCCACTGGACCCCCATATAAATGAAACGTTCCTATGCCAGTGTACCTGTAACCGGTCATCCGGTTTGGTCTGATGCTACGGAGTAGTTCAAATTTGAAGGTGATGAAAACACGGTTTGGAAACTTTACCTGTCTTCTGCTTCAATCGATCTATGCTTTTCTTTGTCCTATCATTTTACTATTTTTGTTTTTCTACCGCCGACAGAAACATTAGGGTCAAATAGCACACTCAGTTTCTTAAAATGTAGATGTAGAAACTAATAAGTATCTTGAGCACAGCTAGTGCTAAACATCAAGAACAGTGAAACAAACCAACGTCTATTCTACATAGCATTTGATGAATTTGGTGCATTTTCAGAATATATTGATGAAAAACGTCGGACCCCAGACATACTCAACTAAATTTGATTTAACTAATATTCTGAAAATGGACCACCATTTATTAAATGTCAAGTAGGAAACAACAAATTCCTATGTTTTAAAAACATTGTACTTTTCTTAAACATACATGATCATAATGATTAGACAATACATATGAATCAATTTAACACACGTTGAAGACAAGACGTATATTCGAATTAAAAAAGCTGAAATCATATATATACATTTTTTCGTAATGACATAACGTTGAAACCGTAATTACATGTTGTTCGGCAAAAAAGTATACGCGTGCATCACGGTTTATATATCTTACATACACTGATGTAGTAGCAGCTTTTTTGACGGTTGGTGATTCAGCCGATCCAGACTGGATCATGACTAAGTTCGTTCCATGCCATATCTGTCCTGTCTGGGAACGAATTGAAATTTGACCGAAGCATTGTGTGGTACTGGTTAGAGCGTCTGCCTTGCATTCGGGAGATCGTGGGTTCGAATCCCCTGACCGCGTCATACCAAAGACTTTAAAAATGGATAGTCAATTGTAACCCTTGCCTGACGAGCAAATAATGGGTAGTGCTACGACTGATTGACCAGTGTCAGAATAATGTGACTGGGGAGGGGGGTATCATGTCTACTACGGCGTGGTATTCCAGTGTGGCAGCACTATAAAGAAACCATTGAGTTCGCTGCTTCAAGTATACATATCATCACATCACACACAAACACACAGATAAAAGTCCAGACTCCATTGTGCCTATAATCGCCTGTCGTAGGCGGACGGACTATAATCCTTAGAAATACACACACACACGAATTTAAATGTATTGGGGGTGGGATGTCACGATCTGTAAGACACGTACAGGTATACTTGCATTAGACGTGAGAATCATGGCTCTTATGGTAGTATATAGGTACACACCATAAGAGCTACGATTCTCGCAGCTAGACTTGCACATACCGGTGCATACATACCGCACAATCAAACATGAACTGTGCTCGCCCTATAGGTTTAACCTATTTCATATTATAATGACGCAGATGGTTGGAACTATATATGACTTTGTAATCGCGAGCGTAAGCTCGCCATACGGTTAACGCGTTGTTGATTTTCTGAAATTGCCATACTAAGGCAATAAAAATCTTCGTCAAACCGCTAGAGTTACCTGCCCGTAAAGTTGCATCGTGCAAGTAAAACGGTGCACCGTGCAGGTGAATCGTATTTCTAGCACGTCGTTATAACCTCACATGAACGCCGAGCGGAGCGAGGTGTTATTCGAAGGAAAATAAAGCTAATTACACCGAGATTACATCGAGCGAAGCGACGTTATACAGCTAATTTCACCGAGCGAAGCGAGGTCTTGTGCATTCAATATAACATACATGTAAATTAAGTTTGTTTTCGATTCTCTTCGCTTCTATTCTATTCAGTGTTTTCGCTGGCATATTTATTTTATTTATTTTTTACAATCTAATTTGTTCAAAAACAACAAATCCACGATTTAATGCTTGATTACATTTAAATAAAAGTGAATGCGTAATATTTAATATGAACTAAGGTAAAACCTTGAGGCGAGCACAGAAAATGTGAAAGTAAATTTTAAACAGATAAAACTCAATGAAAGAGGTGAAAGGACAATACAATTGAAAGCAACACAATAATGAGGTCCTCTCAGGGGTTTTGGGGGAAATAGCCATTATATTTGGTGAACAAGGGAACAATGGCTGTTAACAATGGCTGTTATTTTCAGGGGAAAAGAGAACATTGACACATATTTTTAGGTTAGGGAACAATGGAACATGACTTTACAGGAAATAAAATTCTAACATCTACTGGTTGTGTACCAGTTATCGTCATTCACCAGATTTCGTCATTATCAATAAAACGCTCGATGTTGTGCTTATTTTTCGACCCCAATTTACAAATCACTATACACTATCATCAGACGATTGGAGAGGAAACAAATATTTAGAAATGTTAACATACACTCTCAAACCAACTCTTTTACCTATATAAATACCGTTATAAACAAAACACAATCGGGGGAATCACGCGCTAATGCGCATGTGCAAGAAAATTTCCTTTTAAAATAGCTGACCTTTTACGTCGAACCATTGAATCAATTTGACATGCACAAAAAACTAAAAGTATGTGATGGAACGAAAACAACTAGTTCACGTCAATCAATTTCAATTTGCGGACAGTTATTTCCCTTTAAATTATGAACGTCGGAGTGAAGTAAATTACATCCGATACCTACAGTTTTAAAAAACATTTTAAATTGTAGATATATACTTTTTCTAGATAATTATTTTTGTGTATTCATATGCAATGATATATTTATGTTTCAATTAATAACTACACACGTTTTCATCATCCCTAACATGGATTTTTCGGTATTAAACTGAACATGACGATAACTACTACATTCAGCTCAAACGACCGGCCCATTTCAGGCTATATTTAGTAACGGTCACGTGACACTTGTTACTGAGAATAGGAACAATGTAAACACGGAATATTTACGGCAAAGGGGTAAGCTACTCTACCGGCAAAAATATTTATGAGATTACTAGTTTTGATTTAGATATATTAAAAAATCAACATAAAAATGACGATATCTGGTATATAGCCAGTAGTTTTAATATTAAAACAAAAATCACAAACAGTTAACATTTCAAACAATATTTTTGTGATGACAGTGTACTGTAGGCCAGAATGAATTTTGGGGAACATTAGCAAATCTTTTAAACATTAAAAATACTTTTAGAGAACAGGGGAACATTGGACAGGACAAATAATTTTATGGAACAAAGCAAAATAGTTGTGGGGAACAAGGGAACACTGACTCATATTTTCAGGGAACAAAGGAAGATGTACCCCTTCCATCCTCCTGGGGGCCTCAATAATAACAAGAAGAATGAATAAATCATTAAAAAAAAACTCATTGCACACTTTGTTTCACAACTGAGCTGTATACACTTTCTTTTGCAACTCAGTATATTTAGATAAAAACGTTTTAGACTAGCTTGAAAGAGACTAAACTGCCAAATTCAGCATTTACCCCACTGCTTCAAGTATACACTGTCGTGATATAACTAAACTGAAAGATTGCTTTATACATATACATACATTGTTCCAATTGATTATTTACATTTTCTTTCTTTTTGCCAGAAAAGTTGATTTTTTCTATGTTATTATTTATTACTAAATATATGCAAACTGTGACCTGTGTATTTAGCCGATAACACTAAATATGATTCACAAATAGATGAGAGATAGGGATAATTGTTTTAATTTTAACACCACAGTCCATCTGTCCTGATCTTACCTTGAATAAGAACCGTCTGTACAAGATGGCAAGTTGCATTCACTTCAGTGTATGGGTTTGAAGAAATCCAATCTGTGTGTGACTGACCCAATGGGCCACTCCTAAAAGATGCTAGTGTCACCATCCAATGCTGGTTGTAAATGCCTGACAGAATAATGCAACTATCAGTCACAGACAACCATTTAAATATAAACAAAGGATAGATGACTCTTTTCTTGAAGATGTTCAGTGTGCAGCCCTTCTGTAGTGTAAATCTCATTTTTGCTTTTCACTGAAAAGACAGTTCCAGTACATCCTGGTGTTTCATCTCTGTTCTGGTCTGTTGTGTTCCGGTGAATCGTACCACTGGTTTATAATTATGTCATAAAACAAATACAAACAATTTCGGTTTTTAAATTCTATAATGAGGTCATTTTTATCATACCACAGATATCACTATCTGAGTCAAATAAATGAGAACCAGACCATCCACCATATTTTTAACGTTAGGACACCCACCTGTATGGGCACAATAGAATCTGGACTTATGATTGTGTTTAGTGTAATGTATCTATCTACAGTCTATAGTGCTGACACACTGGAATACCACACCGTAGTACACACAGGTGTGTGTGTTTGTTTTGTGGGTCGTTCGGTGTGTGTGTGTGGGTGGGTGGGGGGAAGGTATTTTGAAATGAACAAATCTAGGGGGTGAGGACCCAGCCAGCAATCCTATATCTAGCCTTCATCGGCCCCATATTTTATTTTATATAGGACCAGTATGGGCACAATAGAATCTGGACTTATGATTGTGTTTAGTGTAATGTATCTATCTACAGTCTATAGTGCTGACACACTGGAATACCACACCGTAGTACACACAGGTGTGTGTGTTTGTTTTGTGGGTCGTTCGGTGTGTGTGTGTGGGTGGGTGGGGGGAAGGTATTTTGAAATGAACAAATCTAGGGGGTGAGGACCCAGCCAGCAATCCTATATCTAGCCTTCATCGGCCCCATATTTTATTTTATATAGGACCAGTATCGCAAACGATATCGGCCTGAGATCGGCGTGCCCATCGGCTTCAAGTCGGACCGATATCTTGTCGGCTACTAATCGGTCCAATATCGGTTAGATATCGTTTTAGTTAACTATCCATCATCGGTTAGACATCCTCTTAGTTTACTATCCATCATCGGTTAGTTATCTATCCAATATGTATCCGATATAGTTTCGACCCGAAGTGGGCCCATTATGACAGATAAACATCAAATTCGTTCTATTGTCACCATCCAGCTAGCACAGTATGTAGCTAGAGCATCGGATTACCCATCCAAAATACATGTATATGTTTCGCAACATACAAGGTTACCTGGCTTTTGACTCCGTCCGATTTTTTTATCAAATCAATTTAATGAATACTCACTACCTTATATATATTTTTTTTTTTTAGGTGCTTATCTCAATTAGCTCGACTGTAAAAATATTCATTAGCAATAAATAAAACTCTTGTGAATGTAGGCATGTAGGTAGCAGAGCTCCAGATAAGGTGCATATTTGCGTAAATACGCAAATAAAATGGTGGAAAAAGCAATATAAATACAAAACCATGCGTATCATAACGCAAAATAAATATTTGATAAGCAATTCCTCTCGAATTGCTTGCGTATTTGCAATTTTTCATTTCTAATCGATCGCGTATTGGCCCAGAGTTCTCACAATATTTCGAAACAAAATCAAATATAAGTAAAAGACTGGTTCCGAAATTCAGTTTTAATTGTGCGCGATTTACTCATTTTTGCCTGTACCCTTTTTATATCGTGTATGCGCTGGGCGATCTAAATCAAGCGTCGGTTAAAAATGTCAAACGCACAGAACATAATGATAAACGTGAGTACCATGTTTGATTATGTGTTTTGTTTGTTGTTAGTTAATTTTACAAGGAAATACCCAATTGAAAACATCCAGGTAGGGTAAAAATACCCAATTGAAAAATAAATGATGGGGTAAAATTTATTTTTTACCCAATTTCAAAATGCAAATACCCAATAAAAATAAAAACAATGGAGTAAAAATACTCAAAGTCCAAACCCTTATCCATGTTATCTGGAGCTCTGAGGTAGCATCATTTTGCAATGTAAAAAATGACATTTGCGAGGAATATCTGTTCACATTAACAATAAATATACAATATTCAAAATGACATGTCATTACCTCCATTTATGGCGTGTTATATCGGACTGACAGCGGCCCGATATATGGTATCAAGGGATACAAACTACGTCGGCCTGACGTTGGCCCGAGATATAATAATAGACATTAGAAGAAATGTGCTATATTCATTCAGATTAATGCATTAAACAATCAATTTAGCATGCCATACAAACAAAAAATTCAAAAATTGGAAAATACTGAATTAATCGGCTCTACATAGACCCAGCAAATCATAAAAAATACACACAAACCCAGTCAGCAAGCCTATATCGAACCGATATGTTTCCTATATACAGATAACGGATAGACATCGGGCCTTGCCGCTCTGTTACTGATATCGGTAACAGAGCGGCAGTCTGCCGACATTCCGACCAATTACAAAAATCTATCCGATATGGCCATGCTGGCTGGGGAGTGGTGGGGTGGCTTGTAGTCTAAGACTTTCCAGGAGAGGGAGGTCTGTCTGAGGAAACTTTTCCTCTTTTTCTTCAGGGTGGTGGTGGGTGTGGGGGGGATATTTTGTAGATTATTCTAGGGGTTAGACTGAATAAAAACGCTTTCCGTTCACGGCGAGGGTGGTTTGTCCATAAATAATTAATCATTTAAACTTCTTATTCTTCCAGTACTGTGCTGGGTTCCTCTGGAACATCTTCGCACAACGCTGAATATTTACATGAGTGATGGAAAGTTCAAGGTGCAGTTAAAACTTGCTCAACATAAACTCACAAAAGTGTTCGTACGAAGTGAAAGAAATTATAATCGATTTGTCCACAATTAATCATTTAAACTAGCTCAACATCAACTCACAAAAGTGTTAGTACAAAGTAAAAGCAATCCGAGTCTTCCAGAAATTACATGAGATGTCACTAGTCGTCTGAAAATAATGTCAATATTTACTACTGTTACGTCACTGATTTTAACACGCGCTAATTTGCATAATGTGGAAAGTTTCCGGCCAAGACAATTTAACCTTCATACCGAGTGTTTACAAATAAAAAACATACTAAATGAATAACTCAAATATGCTGCTAGTGTTGTTTAATCATTGTGCGCTCTCCAATTGTTGACATGTTCAGCATATTCCTGCATTTGTTGTCATTTTGAAATTTCCCACGGAAACCACATATTTTCTAAAAAGCCTTAGTTTCGCATTTGAACTCTTTAAATATTCTGCTGCACATATTCTATAGGACTTTGTGAAGGAGTCGGAGAGACTTACAAATTGTTTCTGAAACTCTACTCTAACCAGTCATAACGGAAACGTTGCACAGAAAACTGTTTTAAAGATTACAAATCAGAATTTCGAAACTAAAACTCCTATAGTGGAAGCCGGTGTCTGCGTTAGAAATGCTTAAAGCGTGACAACGACGATTTACCATCAAAATTGAGACACATAGATTAGCAATTATCTTCTTTTTTTTTTTCCTTTTTTTCCTTTTTTTTCTCCCGTTACCGTAAAGTTCGCTTGCGCTCGAAGTGCCTTCGGCACTTCTCGCTAGCTGTGCTCGCTATTATTTCAAAAAATAAAGATAGAATAATATGAACTAAGGTAAAACCTTGAGGCGAGCACAGAAAATGTGAAAGTAAAATTTAAACAGATAAAACTCAATGAAAGAACAATACAATTTAAAGCAAAACAATAATGAGGTCCTCTGAGGGGTTTTGGGGGAAATGGCCATTTATATTTGGTGAACAAGGGAACAATGGCTGTTAATAATGGCTGTTATTTTCAGGGGAAAAGAGAACAATGACACATATGTTTAGGTTAGGGAACAATGGAACATGACTTTACAGGAAATAAAATTCTAACATCTAGTTTTAATATTTTTAATATTAAAAAAAAAAATCACAAAAAGTTAACATTTCAAACAATATTTTTGTGATGACAGTGTACTGTAGGCCAGAATGAATTTTGGGGAACATTAGCAAATCTTTTAAACATTGAAAATACTTTTAGAGAACAGGGGAACATTGGACAAATAATTTTGGGGAACAAAGCAAAATAGTTGTGGGGAACAAGGGAACACTGACTCATATTTTCAGGGAACAAAGGAAGATGTACCCCTTCCATCCTCCTGGGGGCCTCAATAATAATAAGAAGAATGAATAAATCATTAAAAAAAAACTTATTGCACACTTTCTTTCACAACTGAGCTGTATACACTTTCTTTTGCAACTCAGTATAATTTTAGATAAAAAAGTTTTAGACTAGCTTGAAAGAAAGTAACCAGCCAAATTCAGCATTTACCTCACTGCTTCAAGTATACACTGTCGTGATATAACTAAACTGAAAGATTGTTAGCTTTATACATATACATACATTGTTCCAATTGCTTTTTTACATTTTTTTTCTTTTTGCCAGAAATGTTGATAATTTCTATGTTATTATTTATTACTAAATATATGCAAACTGTGACCTGTGTATTTAGCTGATAACACTAAATATGATTCACAAATAGATGAGAGATAGGGATAATTGTTTTAATTTTAACACCACAGTCCATCTGTCCTGATCTTACCTTGAATAAGAACCGTCTGTACAAGATGGCAAGTTGCATTCACTTCAGTGTATGGGTTTGAAAAAATCCAATCTGTGTGTGACTGACCGAATGGGCCACTCCTAAAAGATGCTAGTGTCACCATCCAATGCTGGTTGTAAATGCCTGACAGAATAATGCAACTATCAGTCACAGACAACCATTTAAATATAAACAAAGGATAGATGACTCTTTTCTTGAAGATGTTCAGTGTGCAGCCCTTCTGTAGTGTAAATCTCATTTTTGCTTTTCACTGAAAAAGCAGTTCCAGTACATCCTGGTATTTCATCTCTGTTCTGGTCTGTTGTGTTCCGGTGAATCGTACCACTGGTCTATAATTATGTCATAAAACAAATACAAACAATTCCGGTTTTTAAATTCTATAATGAGGTCATTTTTATCATACCACAGATATGACTTAAAAATCACTATCTGAGAACCAGACCATGCGCCATATTTTAAAGGATAGGACACCCACCTGTATGGGCACAATAGAATCTGGACTTATGATTGTGTTTAGTGTAATGTATCTATCTACAGTCTATAGTGCTGGGGGTAGGTATTTTGAAATGAACAAATCTAGGGGGTGAGGACTCAGCCAGCAGTCCTATATCTAGCCTTCATCGGCCCCATATTTTTTTTTTATATAGGACCAGTATCGCAAACGATATCGGCCTGAGATCGGCGTGCCCATTGGCTTCAAGTCGGACCGATATCTTGTCGGCTACACATCGGTCCAATATCGGTTAGATATCGTTTTAGTTTACAATCCATCATCGGTTAGACATACTTTTAGTTCACTATCCATCATCGGTCCAATATCGGTTAGTTATCTATCCAATATGTATCCGATATAGTTTCGACCCGAAGTGGGCCCATTATGACAGATAAACATCAAATTCGTTCTATTGTCACCATCCAGCTAAATGACTGGACTGCAATGCGTACATTCAGTTATAACTTCTTTAAGCAATTATACACGTCGACAAAGGGGGCGCTCGATGTTACAAACGATGGATGTCATCAGTTTAACAATTATGTTTATAATTTTGACTCTCTTGCTGATTTTTTTAACATGTCGGACGATATGGCGACGTTTAAAGAAGGCGAAAAACCTTGGTACACAGGCTGGTAATATGTTTTGTTGTATTTGTTTTGCATATGTTTAACAATTGTTTAACTTTTACACTGGTTTTAAACTGAACTTAATTAATCGATTTTTCATTATCTAACAATAGTTTTATATTTGTTCCACATTTAAATATAAGACAACAATTTAAAAACAAACGAAAAATATACATTTATTACAGAAAACAATTTATAATAAAGACAGATAGTATGGAATGTAGAAACATATGGGTTAATAGCGAGCACAGCTCGCGTCGCGAAGCGACGCGAGCGCAAGCGAGCTCCTATGGTATCATGCAGGCGAAAAGTAAACATACCAATCCATCCTTTTGACAAGTCTTGGGTCATTTACGGCAGTTTATGGGCGACTTCAACCGTAAAGTAGCATATTTCGTTACGAAATTAACAAGATAAGCATTCGTAGAAATCATAAAGAGTGGTGGTTTCTAAGCAGAATGAGGTGAAAAAAACATTAAAAACCTTTCTCGAACCCATCCAAAAATGACAATGAAATTGCATTTTTACCTATGTCGCCAAAACGGCCATTAACCGGAAGCGTAGCCCAAAGTTTTACCTTGCGCGTTGTTCATTGGAGAAAATTCGTCAACACATTTCACAATTTAATAAAAGTAGATTTCGTGTCGCAGAAATGTATATGTCTTGCTAACTGATTAGGATAAACAAATGATTTGATATCTACCGTTAAAAAACATCTTTCATTTGTTTATCATTATCGCCATCTCGTTTTCCCGTAAAACCATAAATGCAATCGGAATTCTTCGCAGATATCCGTATTCGGTCGTTTACTATTGTAAGCCATTGACGGAAATCGACGAGGTTATTCCGTTTTCATTCGTGCCAAACCCGAACAACCTGGCAATTTCCGGAAATGTTACGGAAATTATAATACAATGACAAGATGTCATTGATTTACGTCATCATCGTATGTCATCACATTATGACGTATGGTCTGTTAGTAAACAATTAGTGAGCAAGGTGCCTATTACCGATCCATCTTTCTTTATTTCTTCTTTCTTTCTTTCTTTCTTTCTTTCTTCCAATACTACTGACGTATTGTAAACATACTTATGAGTATCACAGTTTCGTTTCTGTGGATGAGTTTACCTGCAGGCTTTTTTTATGATAACCACAGAAGTTCAGCGAGATGTTTAACCTGAATAGGGTATGTCTCTCCTTGCACAGGAGACCAACGGCTTTACATCAGTAGGGAGAATGACATACTTTCACAGTAACTTTATCTATCTTACACGAATAGTTCTAGATCTAAGGGAGTGTGTTTTCAATTCTCGAGACGTGAACCTTCGGGAGTCGAACCCCAGACTTCTATATCCAGAGGCAAGTAAGCTAACCACTCTGTCATCGCATCTTTTTTACCGCACCGTAACATTATGGTCCATTATGAAAAAATATAACTACTAGTATTTAGAACAATACCAGGTCTAGAGTGACTAAACGATGGTTAGGCCCCAAGATGTTACTCACACTGACAGGGGTAGGAACAGCCTCCTTCCCGAGATCCCAATAATTTGACTGGCGTGTTGGGGTAGGGGAAGTTCAAAAGGTATTTTTACCCTATGTTGTTTATTTTGGGGCGCTCAACCTTTTATCCAAAAATGGTTTTAATGAGTTGGGCAAACTGAAATTAAGACATCCTGAAAAATTGATAGCAAACTATTGAGGCTAACTGAAGTTATATTTGAGATTTCTTAATATTTTGCTGTCCCAGCAACACTGCAGATGGACATACTACCCGAAAGAGGATAATGCAGGATGTAGATAGGAATTTACATACAAAAAGCCTCATCTAAATTGATGGCTGTAAAAAAAATTATTTTTAACCGAATTTCCAAACTAAGGTGTTTTTATTTACCACTAAAATTATATATAATGTACTTACATTTTGTTAAAATTACTCGCTCACATAGCTGAAAAACCTTTAGCTTAAACAAACGCCCGAAATAATAGCAAATTTGTCAGGTTTAGACTCCACCATAATGTACAGAATTGTTTTTTTTGTTTTTTATTTTGGCTGGATTACGTAGCAAATCCAGGCTTACAGTTTGGCGATTTCCATGTGTCTGTCCGTCTATCCGTCCGTCCGTCCGTCCGTCTACGAGTTTTGAAGTTTTCGTTAAAGATTTTGTTTTTCCTCATTTCTCAAAGATGAATTGTCGAAAATCTTTTGAAACTTAACACTTCGACATCATTACAAATGTTATATGAAAATAACCCTAACTATGTCATGTATTTTACCTGGACTACCCCCCTTTTCACATAGATATTTCACTTAAAATGTTAAATTCGCAATCCGGCGTTCGCATCACTATTGGTGCTTCACCTTTTTCTTTTTCTTTTTGTTACGTTTAACAAAGTTTGAGGTTTCCACTGGACCCCCATATAAATGAAACGTTCCTATGCCAGTGTACCTGTAACCGGTCATCCGGTTTGGTCTGATGCTACGGAGTAGTTCAAATTTGAAGGTGATGAAAACACGGTTTGGAAACTTTACCTGTCTTCTGCTTCAATCGATCTATGCTTTTCTTTGTCCTATCATTTTACTATTTTTGTTTTTCTACCGCCGACAGAAACATTAGGGTCAAATAGCACACTCAGTTTCTTAAAATGTAGATGTAGAAACTAATAAGTATCTTGAGCACAGCTAGTGCTAAACATCAAGAACAGTGAAACAAACCAACGTCTATTCTACATAGCATTTGATGAATTTGGTGCATTTTCAGAATATATTGATGAAAAACGTCGGACCCCAGACATACTCAACTAAATTTGATTTAACTAATATTCTGAAAATGGACCACCATTTATTAAATGTCAAGTAGGAAACAACAAATTCCTATGTTTTAAAAACATTGTACTTTTCTTAAACATACATGATCATAATGATTAGACAATACATATGAATCAATTTAACACACGTTGAAGACAAGACGTATATTCGAATTAAAAAAGCTGAAATCATATATATACATTTTTTCGTAATGACATAACGTTGAAACCGTAATTACATGTTGTTCGGCAAAAAAGTATACGCGTGCATCACGGTTTATATATCTTACATACACTGATGTAGTAGCAGCTTTTTTGACGGTTGGTGATTCAGCCGATCCAGACTGGATCATGACTAAGTTCGTTCCATGCCATATCTGTCCTGTCTGGGAACGAATTGAAATTTGACCGAAGCATTGTGTGGTACTGGTTAGAGCGTCTGCCTTGCATTCGGGAGATCGTGGGTTCGAATCCCCTGACCGCGTCATACCAAAGACTTTAAAAATGGATAGTCAATTGTAACCCTTGCCTGACGAGCAAATAATGGGTAGTGCTACGACTGATTGACCAGTGTCAGAATAATGTGACTGGGGAGGGGGGTATCATGTCTACTACGGCGTGGTATTCCAGTGTGGCAGCACTATAAAGAAACCATTGAGTTCGCTGCTTCAAGTATACATATCATCACATCACACACAAACACACAGATAAAAGTCCAGACTCCATTGTGCCTATAATCGCCTGTCGTAGGCGGACGGACTATAATCCTTAGAAATACACACACACACGAATTTAAATGTATTGGGGGTGGGATGTCACGATCTGTAAGACACGTACAGGTATACTTGCATTAGACGTGAGAATCATGGCTCTTATGGTAGTATATAGGTACACACCATAAGAGCTACGATTCTCGCAGCTAGACTTGCACATACCGGTGCATACATACCGCACAATCAAACATGAACTGTGCTCGCCCTATAGGTTTAACCTATTTCATATTATAATGACGCAGATGGTTGGAACTATATATGACTTTGTAATCGCGAGCGTAAGCTCGCCATACGGTTAACGCGTTGTTGATTTTCTGAAATTGCCATACTAAGGCAATAAAAATCTTCGTCAAACCGCTAGAGTTACCTGCCCGTAAAGTTGCATCGTGCAAGTAAAACGGTGCACCGTGCAGGTGAATCGTATTTCTAGCACGTCGTTATAACCTCACATGAACGCCGAGCGGAGCGAGGTGTTATTCGAAGGAAAATAAAGCTAATTACACCGAGATTACATCGAGCGAAGCGACGTTATACAGCTAATTTCACCGAGCGAAGCGAGGTCTTGTGCATTCAATATAACATACATGTAAATTAAGTTTGTTTTCGATTCTCTTCGCTTCTATTCTATTCAGTGTTTTCGCTGGCATATTTATTTTATTTATTTTTTACAATCTAATTTGTTCAAAAACAACAAATCCACGATTTAATGCTTGATTACATTTAAATAAAAGTGAATGCGTAATATTTAATATGAACTAAGGTAAAACCTTGAGGCGAGCACAGAAAATGTGAAAGTAAATTTTAAACAGATAAAACTCAATGAAAGAGGTGAAAGGACAATACAATTGAAAGCAACACAATAATGAGGTCCTCTCAGGGGTTTTGGGGGAAATAGCCATTATATTTGGTGAACAAGGGAACAATGGCTGTTAACAATGGCTGTTATTTTCAGGGGAAAAGAGAACATTGACACATATTTTTAGGTTAGGGAACAATGGAACATGACTTTACAGGAAATAAAATTCTAACATCTACTGGTTGTGTACCAGTTATCGTCATTCACCAGATTTCGTCATTATCAATAAAACGCTCGATGTTGTGCTTATTTTTCGACCCCAATTTACAAATCACTATACACTATCATCAGACGATTGGAGAGGAAACAAATATTTAGAAATGTTAACATACACTCTCAAACCAACTCTTTTACCTATATAAATACCGTTATAAACAAAACACAATCGGGGGAATCACGCGCTAATGCGCATGTGCAAGAAAATTTCCTTTTAAAATAGCTGACCTTTTACGTCGAACCATTGAATCAATTTGACATGCACAAAAAACTAAAAGTATGTGATGGAACGAAAACAACTAGTTCACGTCAATCAATTTCAATTTGCGGACAGTTATTTCCCTTTAAATTATGAACGTCGGAGTGAAGTAAATTACATCCGATACCTACAGTTTTAAAAAACATTTTAAATTGTAGATATATACTTTTTCTAGATAATTATTTTTGTGTATTCATATGCAATGATATATTTATGTTTCAATTAATAACTACACACGTTTTCATCATCCCTAACATGGATTTTTCGGTATTAAACTGAACATGACGATAACTACTACATTCAGCTCAAACGACCGGCCCATTTCAGGCTATATTTAGTAACGGTCACGTGACACTTGTTACTGAGAATAGGAACAATGTAAACACGGAATATTTACGGCAAAGGGGTAAGCTACTCTACCGGCAAAAATATTTATGAGATTACTAGTTTTGATTTAGATATATTAAAAAATCAACATAAAAATGACGATATCTGGTATATAGCCAGTAGTTTTAATATTAAAACAAAAATCACAAACAGTTAACATTTCAAACAATATTTTTGTGATGACAGTGTACTGTAGGCCAGAATGAATTTTGGGGAACATTAGCAAATCTTTTAAACATTAAAAATACTTTTAGAGAACAGGGGAACATTGGACAGGACAAATAATTTTATGGAACAAAGCAAAATAGTTGTGGGGAACAAGGGAACACTGACTCATATTTTCAGGGAACAAAGGAAGATGTACCCCTTCCATCCTCCTGGGGGCCTCAATAATAACAAGAAGAATGAATAAATCATTAAAAAAAAACTCATTGCACACTTTGTTTCACAACTGAGCTGTATACACTTTCTTTTGCAACTCAGTATATTTAGATAAAAACGTTTTAGACTAGCTTGAAAGAAACTAAACTGCCAAATTCAGCATTTACCCCACTGCTTCAAGTATACACTGTCGTGATATAACTAAACTGAAAGATTGCTTTATACATATACATACATTGTTCCAATTGATTATTTACATTTTCTTTCTTTTTGCCAGAAAAGTTGATTTTTTCTATGTTATTATTTATTACTAAATATATGCAAACTGTGACCTGTGTATTTAGCCGATAACACTAAATATGATTCACAAATAGATGAGAGATAGGGATAATTGTTTTAATTTTAACACCACAGTCCATCTGTCCTGATCTTACCTTGAATAAGAACCGTCTGTACAAGATGGCAAGTTGCATTCACTTCAGTGTATGGGTTTGAAGAAATCCAATCTGTGTGTGACTGACCCAATGGGCCACTCCTAAAAGATGCTAGTGTCACCATCCAATGCTGGTTGTAAATGCCTGACAGAATAATGCAACTATCAGTCACAGACAACCATTTAAATATAAACAAAGGATAGATGACTCTTTTCTTGAAGATGTTCAGTGTGCAGCCCTTCTGTAGTGTAAATCTCATTTTTGCTTTTCACTGAAAAGACAGTTCCAGTACATCCTGGTGTTTCATCTCTGTTCTGGTCTGTTGTGTTCCGGTGAATCGTACCACTGGTTTATAATTATGTCATAAAACAAATACAAACAATTTCGGTTTTTAAATTCTATAATGAGGTCATTTTTATCATACCACAGATATCACTATCTGAGTCAAATAAATGAGAACCAGACCATCCACCATATTTTTAACGTTAGGACACCCACCTGTATGGGCACAATAGAATCTGGACTTATGATTGTGTTTAGTGTAATGTATCTATCTACAGTCTATAGTGCTGACACACTGGAATACCACACCGTAGTACACACAGGTGTGTGTGTTTGTTTTGTGGGTCGTTCGGTGTGTGTGTGTGGGTGGGTGGGGGGAAGGTATTTTGAAATGAACAAATCTAGGGGGTGAGGACCCAGCCAGCAATCCTATATCTAGCCTTCATCGGCCCCATATTTTATTTTATATAGGACCAGTATGGGCACAATAGAATCTGGACTTATGATTGTGTTTAGTGTAATGTATCTATCTACAGTCTATAGTGCTGACACACTGGAATACCACACCGTAGTACACACAGGTGTGTGTGTTTGTTTTGTGGGTCGTTCGGTGTGTGTGTGTGGGTGGGTGGGGGGAAGGTATTTTGAAATGAACAAATCTAGGGGGTGAGGACCCAGCCAGCAATCCTATATCTAGCCTTCATCGGCCCCATATTTTATTTTATATAGGACCAGTATCGCAAACGATATCGGCCTGAGATCGGCGTGCCCATCGGCTTCAAGTCGGACCGATATCTTGTCGGCTACTAATCGGTCCAATATCGGTTAGATATCGTTTTAGTTAACTATCCATCATCGGTTAGACATCCTCTTAGTTTACTATCCATCATCGGTTAGTTATCTATCCAATATGTATCCGATATAGTTTCGACCCGAAGTGGGCCCATTATGACAGATAAACATCAAATTCGTTCTATTGTCACCATCCAGCTAGCACAGTATGTAGCTAGAGCATCGGATTACCCATCCAAAATACATGTATATGTTTCGCAACATACAAGGTTACCTGGCTTTTGACTCCGTCCGATTTTTTTATCAAATCAATTTAATGAATACTCACTACCTTATATATATTTTTTTTTTTTAGGTGCTTATCTCAATTAGCTCGACTGTAAAAATATTCATTAGCAATAAATAAAACTCTTGTGAATGTAGGCATGTAGGTAGCAGAGCTCCAGATAAGGTGCATATTTGCGTAAATACGCAAATAAAATGGTGGAAAAAGCAATATAAATACAAAACCATGCGTATCATAACGCAAAATAAATATTTGATAAGCAATTCCTCTCGAATTGCTTGCGTATTTGCAATTTTTCATTTCTAATCGATCGCGTATTGGCCCAGAGTTCTCACAATATTTCGAAACAAAATCAAATATAAGTAAAAGACTGGTTCCGAAATTCAGTTTTAATTGTGCGCGATTTACTCATTTTTGCCTGTACCCTTTTTATATCGTGTATGCGCTGGGCGATCTAAATCAAGCGTCGGTTAAAAATGTCAAACGCACAGAACATAATGATAAACGTGAGTACCATGTTTGATTATGTGTTTTGTTTGTTGTTAGTTAATTTTACAAGGAAATACCCAATTGAAAACATCCAGGTAGGGTAAAAATACCCAATTGAAAAATAAATGATGGGGTAAAATTTATTTTTTACCCAATTTCAAAATGCAAATACCCAATAAAAATAAAAACAATGGAGTAAAAATACTCAAAGTCCAAACCCTTATCCATGTTATCTGGAGCTCTGAGGTAGCATCATTTTGCAATGTAAAAAATGACATTTGCGAGGAATATCTGTTCACATTAACAATAAATATACAATATTCAAAATGACATGTCATTACCTCCATTTATGGCGTGTTATATCGGACTGACAGCGGCCCGATATATGGTATCAAGGGATACAAACTACGTCGGCCTGACGTTGGCCCGAGATATAATAATAGACATTAGAAGAAATGTGCTATATTCATTCAGATTAATGCATTAAACAATCAATTTAGCATGCCATACAAACAAAAAATTCAAAAATTGGAAAATACTGAATTAATCGGCTCTACATAGACCCAGCAAATCATAAAAAATACACACAAACCCAGTCAGCAAGCCTATATCGAACCGATATGTTTCCTATATACAGATAACGGATAGACATCGGGCCTTGCCGCTCTGTTACTGATATCGGTAACAGAGCGGCAGTCTGCCGACATTCCGACCAATTACAAAAATCTATCCGATATGGCCATGCTGGCTGGGGAGTGGTGGGGTGGCTTGTAGTCTAAGACTTTCCAGGAGAGGGAGGTCTGTCTGAGGAAACTTTTCCTCTTTTTCTTCAGGGTGGTGGTGGGTGTGGGGGGGATATTTTGTAGATTATTCTAGGGGTTAGACTGAATAAAAACGCTTTCCGTTCACGGCGAGGGTGGTTTGTCCATAAATAATTAATCATTTAAACTTCTTATTCTTCCAGTACTGTGCTGGGTTCCTCTGGAACATCTTCGCACAACGCTGAATATTTACATGAGTGATGGAAAGTTCAAGGTGCAGTTAAAACTTGCTCAACATAAACTCACAAAAGTGTTCGTACGAAGTGAAAGAAATTATAATCGATTTGTCCACAATTAATCATTTAAACTAGCTCAACATCAACTCACAAAAGTGTTAGTACAAAGTAAAAGCAATCCGAGTCTTCCAGAAATTACATGAGATGTCACTAGTCGTCTGAAAATAATGTCAATATTTACTACTGTTACGTCACTGATTTTAACACGCGCTAATTTGCATAATGTGGAAAGTTTCCGGCCAAGACAATTTAACCTTCATACCGAGTGTTTACAAATAAAAAACATACTAAATGAATAACTCAAATATGCTGCTAGTGTTGTTTAATCATTGTGCGCTCTCCAATTGTTGACATGTTCAGCATATTCCTGCATTTGTTGTCATTTTGAAATTTCCCACGGAAACCACATATTTTCTAAAAAGCCTTAGTTTCGCATTTGAACTCTTTAAATATTCTGCTGCACATATTCTATAGGACTTTGTGAAGGAGTCGGAGAGACTTACAAATTGTTTCTGAAACTCTACTCTAACCAGTCATAACGGAAACGTTGCACAGAAAACTGTTTTAAAGATTACAAATCAGAATTTCGAAACTAAAACTCCTATAGTGGAAGCCGGTGTCTGCGTTAGAAATGCTTAAAGCGTGACAACGACGATTTACCATCAAAATTGAGACACATAGATTAGCAATTATCTTCTTTTTTTTTTTCCTTTTTTTCCTTTTTTTTCTCCCGTTACCGTAAAGTTCGCTTGCGCTCGAAGTGCCTTCGGCACT
>JAWPHD010022820.1:0-23937 GCA_037043455.1 Cyrtodaria siliqua | reverse complement strand
GGTATTGGTTGTGGTGGTGTAGAGATGTGGAGATATTATTATTATTAGGTGGTGTTTTTGGTAGTTGAGTGTGATGTATGTGAGGGTGGTTTTATTGGATTGGATGGATTGTTGGATGGTGTTATAATTTTTATGGGTTGGAAGTTGTGTAAAGGTGGGTAAAATTTGGGTGGGGGGGGAGGTGTTTGTGATAAGGGATTTGTGTATAGGGGGGGAAGTGAGGTAGGGGTTTGGGGTTAATGGGATGGGTTGAGAGAATATGGGTGTGTTAGGGTTGGGGGGGGTTGATTTTGTGGGGGTGAATAATGTGAGTTGAAGGAAGTTTTGAGTGATGGTGTATAAGGATTGGGGGAAGGATGGGTTGAAGGGTAATGGGTGAGTGATGTGTTTATTTGAGGGGGATATAGTGGGGGGAAGGTTTAATAGGGGGGGTAGGTAGGGTTTTGTGTGTTTGGGGTGTTTGAGATGGTTGTTGATGGATATGGAGGGGATGGTTGGGGTGGTGGGGGTGTTGTATTTTGTGAAGTGTAGGGGGGGTATGGATTTGAAGAGGGGTTTGTGTATATGGGGATGTGGAATGGGGGGTTGTATAAGGGGGGTTGTAGTAGTGGGGTTGTTGGTATGGGGTTTGTAGGGGGTGTGATTGGTAGGTGTAGGTTTGGGGGAATGATTAGTTGGGAGGGGGTTTTGAGTTGGGTGATTATGGGGGAGATGAGTGAGGGGGTGGTTGTGGTTGGTGTGGGTTTTTATGAGAGATGTAAGGGGGGGGGGTATTTTGAAGGGTGATTTGGTTTGAGGTGGGAGTTAGGGGGGGGGATTTGGGGAGAGTGGGATGATAATGGTTTTGTTGAGGTTGGAGGGAAATGGGGTGTGGGTTGGTGGTGGTGGGTGGGTGGGGAAAGTTTGGGGTTTGGGGAGGTTTGTGGGGAATGTGTTGGGAGTGGGGGAGGTGGGGAAGGAAGAGGGGTGAGGGAGTTGTATGGGGGGGTTGGAAGGGTGGTGGGGATGAGAGGGGTGGGGAGTGTGTGGGGTGTTGGGGGATGTGATGGGGGATGGGGTGTGGGTGAGAGAGAGGGTTGTAGGAGTTTTGTGGTGAGGTTAATGGATGGGGGGGTGTGGGGGGTAGAGTGAGGGGGTTGGGATTTGGGGGGTGAGTAGTGTGAGGTTTAGGGTGGTTAAATTGGGGATTGTTGGTGGGAAGTAAGTGTGGTGAATGGGGAAATTAATAAGTTTGGGTTGTGATGGATTTTTGGTGGGATGGTTTGGGGGTTTTTGTGTGTAGATTGGGGAGGGGGTTAGGGGTGAGGGGAGGTGATTGTGGGGTGGAGGGGGATTTTTGTTGTGGGTATAGTTTTGATTGGGGGGGGTTGAGGTTGTGGGTTTGTGGGGAGGAAGTTGGGGGGGGTTTGAGTGAGGTTTGGTAGTGTTGTTGTAGTGTGGAGGGGGGTTGGTTTGTTGAGTTGAGTTAGTTTTGTTAGTGATTTAGTTGGGTGAGTGTTGTTTTGTTAGTGTTGAGAGTTTTTTGATGTTGTGTATTTTTTCTAAATGCTCTTCAAACAATTCTTTCCCGATAACTTTTGAATCAGGGTGCCTTTAGATAGACCCAATAAGAAAAGTTTTACCTTGCTTATGTTTGATTTCAAGCCAAATGCATTCAATTTTATTTTCTTCTAAGTCTACTCTCCTCATGCAACTTATCTAATTTTTTACATATACCATCAAACCACCACCACCATTATATACTCGAAGCTTACGAAAAGGTATTTGATATCCACTGATATGAAAAGCTTCCTTTTTATGCTCGTTTGTAAATTTGGTCTCACTCAATGCAAAAATATGTACATTATTCATATCGGATGTTAATAACAGTTTTATTTGGTCAATGTTTGAATAAGTCCTTGAATATTACGATGACCAATATTTAAGCCTTTTTTCGGTTGTCCTAAGTTCATTACAGTAGAACTGATAATGTTTTCTTGAACGTCATTGTCATCGCTTATATTATATATACATGTATTCCTATTATCATTTAAACAGCTTTTACTCTGGTAAAATAAGTCACAGTTACAGTTAGTTCCATTGCAAGTGTCACAAATGATTTGCAGAGTTGCGAAATAATTTGCACATTCTATGCCACAGGAAACGGCTCTTTGCCGAATTCCTAATTCCAACATTTGTCAGATGTATGACCAATCAGATCGCAATACCAGCACGTTATTGGTTGCTTGTGTCTACATTCGTGAGTCTGATGGTTGCTTTTCAAACAATTTAAACATCGATCATCGTCCATTCTTGTACCGCTATTGAATTCCGTCAAACAATTTTGTTTTTATTTTGTAAATATTCAATAATGGTAAGTGTTTAATGTTTGTCAAGCACAAATTATTTCGTGTTATATAAGCCAAAAGTTACGGACATTGTCCCTTTAAATACTTCCAATTTATTACATTTTTATCGGTGAAACACTGGGATTTCTTAGCGAAAAAATATTCATAAGCGCTAAATATTAATAAGTAACTCCGAACACAAATAATAGCTAACGTTATGACGTCAAAAAAGTGTTGCTGACGTCGGCGTCATCTGCCGAATACGTTCAATAAAGCGAATAGTTCCGGTTAACATCATGCATAAACTGAATTTAAAATGCAATAAATAGATTATTTAACTGCTGTGTTCGATTATAGGGAAATCCTTCACTCGATGGTAGGTGTGTTTTATTTTTTCACTCACTCGCTTACGCTCGTTCGTGAAAAGACCAACACGTTTACCATCTTGTGAAGGATTTTCCTATAACTGATCCCAGCAGTTAAATTTTCTCTATATAATCGTGTGCCCTTTTAACACGCTTACTCGGAGCCTTGTAACGTTACCTCCAATATTGCTTCTTTAAGGTCCTCCACAAACTTCTGTCGATCATGATCATTGCGTGAATTAAATGTAATGAGTACTTTACCATCCAGATCGTTCACTAATCTGATGCCAAACTTATAATCTGTAATGCAAATTCTTACATAATATATACTGGTATCTTTACTATAATACATTATATGTATATTATACGAACAACGTATGTCGATTCTTACGGATGGTGGGAGATGTACAGTACTGGTTCTACTCTGGAAATGTGGGTGGTCTGCCTCCACTACAAAAAGATCGACCGTAATATATAACCCTAATGTGTTGAAAATGACGTGAAACATCATGCAAACAAATGAACAAGGCAGCATAGTTATGAACGTAAGTCATAGTTATTTTCAATTTATATATACTTTATGAGCCGTACTTTGCGTAACAAGGTCAGTCCTAGAATTACAATTCATAATTTTCCATTTCCGAAATGTTGAGATTTTACGTTATTTTCACTGGGTGATAAAATGTGTGTTACTCGGTTTTTATTCTTAGGTTCTATAGTAAAATAAAAATCTTTGGCAGACTAAAAGTATGATAATTTTCAATATTCAAATTTGAAAGATACATATATTGAATCAATTTGCATAAATTTACGTGACATATGCAGGGTTTTAAAATAATCACTCTGTAAATACTTTAATTTTAACAGTAAACTTGAACATCTGGGATAAAGACCGAGTTTATCACTTACCAGAATGTAAAGCTGTATCAACAATTCTGGTCACTGATTGGTCAGTTTAGTTTGATGATGCTTTATCAAAATTATGAATAAAGTAAAGGATACTGACATCGTTAATTCGATGTAAATGATTGTTTGATGGCCAAATATAAGGAGGTCATTAACTAGTTGAAAGGTAACAGAATGAACATGAAGCTCGCTAGGTTTATAAATCAAAAAATGATTATCCTTGTCTGGGAAATCAATGTACTTATACAGTAGTTTCTGGTGATAAATACTGAAAAGAGGATGCCATATGGAAGCAACACTTACAAGGAGAAAAGTGACAGAGTCGGTGTATTGAGTCTGTTCATGAGGGGTAATACAATGTGCAACACCTCTCACGCCCACATGGCACCGGCTTAAGCGATATTCTGCTTTAAAGCCACAAAGAGAGTGCTTGGTGATCCCAAAGGACCAATAAGTAATAACGCTACTAATGTGTAGTCGGTGCGATTTTTACAGCAGCCACACAGCACTAAACGAACCCTAGTTTAAATGTCCATAAATACTGTAATGGAGATCCCATGGAAGCAACAAACACAAACAAGAGAGAAAAGTACCTGTATCAGACTCGGTTTTATGGATCCCCTTTTCAGTCTTTTTTTATACATCAAGATAAAACAATAGAGACGTCGTTAACCTGTCTAAAACATGTAGGAAATGATTGCTTTCTGTGGTTAATTTGAGTGTAACATTAACATTACCTCACGGATTGTATCAACATTTTCTCGAGATTCTGTTTATCAGTATGCATTAGTTTTAAACGCCAATAATCTACACTAGCAATTAACATGAAGCGAATCCTGTTTTAAAAACGTCATTGCCATCTTTACTTTAAACGATTTACCTTTACTGGACTTATTCGACTTTCAACTTACGTGATGTTTCAAACAGATACAACTGCAGATAACAGAGAGAGAAATATTCCTTAAATGCGTAGGTTATGCCCGTTTTCTTCTTACTGAGTATTTTTGTGACCTAAACAATAAATAAAAGTATCTAAATATATCGACAGTAAATAATAAATAAATTAAATCATTACAAGTCCTATATTTTGTTTAAACATTTTCCTAAATAGGAAATTTAAATAGCAAAGAAAACCCTACCTATGTCTGTGTTGACAATACACTTGAAAAAAACATTCTTCCATACATTCAAGTAAATACAAAAGTCGAACAGGAAATGTAACATTCACAGAACACAATCGGAACATTAATTTGATGAAAACTAAAATTACGGGGAGAAGTACTTATTTATATAGAGATTATTTAACTGCTGTGTTCGATTATAGGGAAATCCTTCACGAGATGGTAGACGTGTGGTTCTTTTCACGAGCATATACGCTCGTTTGTGAAAAGTACCACACGCCTACCATCTCGTGAAAGATTTCCTTATAATCGAACACAGCAGTTAAATAATCTAATTATTACATTTTAAAGCAGTTTATGCATGATTTTAACCAAACTTATTCGCGTTTTTTAACTTTGTCGGCGGATGACGTCGACGTCAGCACCGCCGTATTGACGTCATAACTCAGCGTCACACTTAGTTATTTTTGTGTTCGGAGTTAGTTAATAATATTTAGCGATTATGAATATTCTTTCACTGAGAAATCCTAATCTTTCACCGATGAAAATGTAATAAACATAAAGTATTTGACATCATAAAGAAATGGGTTAACAACAGGGGTAACGCATTGGAATGGTCAGTGACAAAAAGGCCGCTGGAGAATAAAAACAGATTCTAAGGCGCACCAACCTCACTGTTACCCTTTTGTCATCCCTGGAGTTTAATACGGCACAACAACCTCACTGTTACCATTTTGTCATCCGTGGATAATTAAACTAGATTATAAGGCGCACCAATCTCATCGTTACCCTTTTGTCAACCCTGGATAATTAAACTAGTTTCTAAGGCGCACCATCCTCACTGTTACCATTTGGTCATCCCAATTAAACGGGACGGTGTGAATAAAAACAAATCCCCGTCAGAATGTATATACAACACACTAGGACGCATTACTAGACTATATAAATAAAACAAAGATGAACTTATCTAGAACATATATAAATTATTATGTCTATAAACAAACAAAAGCCTGATGAGTAACACAGCAAGTGCTCAATGACTTGGCAGAAATCAGAGCAACACGAGAATAAATCGTTAACAGAAAGACAAAAATGGGAAGAATGGTCCTATAGAAAGTACAGCACACAAACACAGTGTCACCGTCGATCCGCACTGTACCACAAACAAAGAGCAAATTAATTATATAATAAAAAGGACAATACACAACACAAATAGTTGTGAAAACAGTGTTACCAACTTGGAACGGTCAGTAGGCATTAAGGCCTACTGGTTAGCTTAAATCGATTTTAAGTATACACAACCTCGCTATCATCCTGTCTGCAGCACTCAAATTGACAAGACAGTGTAAATAAAAGTACAGCCCATTAAAAGGAAATCTCTCAATAAAGTTCACATCCAGAGAAATTAGAAAACGATACACGTATATGTTGTAAAAATATATTTTTAAAAAAAAAGAAATACCTATCCAGATGTATCCAGAATACTGAACAACCACAGCAGTTGCAGCGAAAGGGAACACCAATCTAGGATACGACCAGAAAACCCGAGGGACGACATTTCTTGCGCCAACCTCCACTTTCAGGGTTTCAAAAAACGAAAGACAAGGTTAAAGCCAAACTTGAACCGGTACCTTGCTTTTCAGGATTTATGCAAACTTCATCACAATGTCAACATTTGCACAACAAAACACGAACGCACAGTGGCTAACTGATAATGGATCAACAAGAGAGCGGTTAAAGATGATCATCTGTGGTCATAAATAGACCAAGGATCTTACTAATTTTGTAGATCACTTCACCATAGAAGTCATGTTATGTTGTTGTTTTTTGTCGCATAAGAATGACTTCTATAGTTTAAAAGATCAGGTTTACGCCTACCTAAAGCCTACCTAAAGCTCATTGGGACGGTGACGTTTGATGTTTGTCTATGATCTTTCTTGTCTTCTTAATGGTTTATTCTCTTGTTACTCTTGCTTCTGCCAAGTCATTGAGTACCTTCATTGTGGCTTTCTAGGCTATTGTGTTTTTGTATTATATTTACAGGAGCATATTTGTGTTTTACTTATATTGCCTATTGATGCTGCCTTGTTGGTTAGAGATTAGATCATGGCGGGGATTTATTTATTTACACTGTCCTGTTTTAATGGGATGAAAGTAGGGTAAGTGTGAGGTTTGGTGCACCCTAGAACCGGTTTAAACCCCAGTGGCCTACTTTGCCAGTGACCGTTTCAATGCGGTAGCCCTATTGTCAACCTTTTTGTGTTTGTGATGTCGTTTGCATTTGTTATTACTTATGCCTTCTTGTTTGTCTGTTTGCGTGTTTGTTTCTGTGTTTTGTGGTTGACTGTCCTCCTTGAATGCTACTTTCCCTGTCCGATCTTTTTATATTTCTTTACGATAATACAATTTAAAAAAAATTCAAGTTCATGGTAACAGTACATCCCATGGAGTAGGTTTTTATGTATACAAAGGCTATGAATGTTAAATTCCTCAACTTGATACAATAGAGTAATATTAGTCTAAATCACTGCGAAAGTGGAAAGAAATAATTTTATCGAATTATGCGATATCGGAATTCACCCTTAAGCATTCGAACGGCATATCAGTAATTCCCAAATTGATGTCAAATGAATCGGTGTGAAAATGATGTTGGATATGTTTTGCATATTGTTCAATGTATGTTGCAAATAATCTCAAAGAGAAATTAAAAAGTTCGTGAAATTATTGAAAATGTATGTACCTTGCTTTGGAACAACTGTTTCCCAAAACATATCCCAATCCAAAAATAGTGTGAAACTTTAAACAGCAGAATGGGGGAATATATTTGTTTAGGTGATGGTAATGAAAGATACAAGAGAATGCATACATGGTAATGTATTTTCAAAATAATTAAGCATAAAACATAGCTTTTTTGATAATGAAAAAAGGTCTTAATTTAGGGCAAAACAACACGAATTTTCCCAACTAAATGGGTAACGATACCATTCCCAAAAGGGTGAAAAGCAAATCACTGACTTGACTACAAACAAAACTATAAAAGGGGAAATAACTTACCAGAAGAATGTCGTTAAAAAGGAAGACTTCTCTCTGATGCCTACGGAGGCCCTCCTTTTTATTGGGGTTGTGGATCTGATACAGACGACAGTAACACACCAGTCGACGGCAAGGTAATACTAGAACCTTTAACAGAGAAGAGTTTTTAACATTTAAATAACAGGCACTTCAAACTCTTAGTTTTTAGTATTTATTACATTTTCATCGGTGAAAGATTGGGATTTCAAGGTGAAAGAATATTCATAATCGCTAAATATTATTACCTAACTCCGAACACAAAAATACTGTGACGCTGAGTTATAACGTCAATACAGTGGTCGACGTCACCGCCTATAAAGTTCAATAACAAATAGTTTCGGTTAAAATCATGCATAAACTGATTTAAATGTAATAAATAGATTATTTAACTGCTGTGTTCGATTATAAGGAAATCCTTCACTCGATGGTAGCCGTGTTTTGATTTTTCACTCACTCGCATACGCTCTTTTGTGAAAAGAACCTCACGTCTACAATCTCGTAACGGATGTCTATATAATCGATCATAGCAGTTAAATAATCTATATCATCTGATAACAATTCAGACGCCTAAACAAGGATGCATGTGATCTTTTATATAACTGTATCTTCGGAACCTGAATGCGTATGGTGAGGGTACTGGTGGTAGGAACTGTGGTTGCAAACCTGTTTTAAAGAGTCAGGTTGTCATTGTAATAAACACAGCAAGAACTGTTAACATCCATCAAAACATACTAATGGAAATGAAAAATGGTTCAACACAAACAACAAAGTTGCAGAATAATTTGATATAATAATCTCCAGAGATTAGTAAATTTATCAATACAATAAAAATTAAAATGTATTTACAGTAGTGTAAACCGATCCGTCTAGCTCGTGTTTCGCGGGTTTGCTTAATTATAAAAACTATTTTTGAATGGGTTTGCCATAAACTCTTATAATTACTCAGTACTCACTTCATAATATGCACACCGTCAAGACTTGACATAAACCCGAACCCTAGAACCTGGCTTAAACCCCAGCAGCCGTTTTGGTCACTGACCGTTTCAATGTTATGGCCTTTTTTTCAACCGTTCAGTGTTTGTGATGTCATATAACTTGCCTTTTATTTATGCTTGTAATTGTTGTGTTTCCATGCTCATTTGTTGGTTGCCTATGTTCCTTGAATGCTACATTTCCGGTTCGACTTTTTTTTATCTACTTTAACCCAATCTGAATGAACATACCTTCATATTGTTGGCTCAAATTTAAACGTAAAGACATTTTGTTCATAACAAATATTTGTAATTAAATCTCTAAGTAAATCTTTACGGGTAATGGTACAAATTGTATTGCAAAAGTATGCTGCAAAATACACATTTTGATTGATATTATATGACTAGTATTGATTAGGAATTTGAAGACAATGTTGTTTAACGGCCCATCAATGCGGTAAACGTTAGTTAGAGCCACTCCAGAGGGAGGAGAAGGGCATTTAACTCTTAGCCTGATAAGTGCAATTACAACAGCATTTGCAGCCAGTGTAAACCCAGATCAGCCTGCGAGTAACTCTTTGTAACATAAATGGAATGGTCTAAATTTAAAGAAAGGACAGTCCATTATACATTCAAAGCGAGCTAAGGGTTAAGAATCCGTGAACCTGTCCTACTATTACTAACGAATAGATTCATATGGTTGCATAACGTATTAGGATAGACTTAGATAAACGGGACGGTCCGGATCACGGCCATGAGGAACTGGGAAGAGGCTTGTATATTATTCGGATGACAGTAGAATAGGGTGGGGTTGGTGTTACATAGAACCTGCGTTAACCCAACCCCCCCCCCCACCACCACCACCACCACCACCCTCCCTCACCTGCCTGCCCCCACTCCCCCCTCCCAACCCCCACCCGCACCACCCCCACCCTCGTTTCAATGTGGTTTCCATACCATACATTCTGTTCGATTTCTGCATCTACTTTTATGCTTACATGGATCTTGTGTTAGTCACGTTTATATGCCTTTACAAATAGTAATGATTTATAATGACACTAAACAAAAAGCGTCAGGAAACGGAAACGTACAGGTTTCGTTTTCCCAGTGATGGTCTGCTCCACTTTCATGACCTGGGTCACGTGATCGACACCGCGGAGAAACTTCTTGTCATTCACTCGCTGGTAGATGCCCTTTAATACTTCACGATCGACATCTGCCTCATCATCTATACCTGCAAATAAACAGTGAACACATATAACTGGATACAATATAACGCAATACAAATTTAACTGTCAGTGGACAAATATATAGCAAATTTAGAGGTACTATATAATTCGTTTGTAAAATACGGAAAATTGAAATCAGATCATAAAAGTATTTTTGCGCCGATATGACGACACGTAAATTTAACTTGACCTCACGTGATTTGAATTAAGCGTTTTATTCGATGGGGCATATGATAGTTCTTATCGCAATGGTTAAAACATAACACATGATACATTGTAACAGTCAATAAATATAAAAGGATACAAATATAACAGTCAATTTCCTCTTTGAATGATGTACGATGACCGGACATATTGTGGACCATATGATGACGTCTACGTGTAAATCCTCAAAGAACGGTGGCGTTCGATGAAAGTCTTAAATCGTGTCTTGGCGTACACTTAATGGTTTGTTCTCATGTTGCTATGGCTTCTGCCAAGTAATTTCATTGTGACTTTCTAGGCTTTTTATGTTCATATATACACGATCAGCAATGTCCCTATTTATTGGGCTGACAGTTGGGTAAGCGTGAGGTTTAGCGCACCCTTTTTGCCACTGACCATTCCAACCCGTTTGAGTTTGTGATGGCACAGGCCTTACTTATTATTAACATTGTAATTGTTGTTTGTTTATAAGCGTGTATTGGTTGACAGTGGTTTGTGAAAGCTACCTTTCCTGTTCGACTTGTATACCTACCTTTGAGAGGAAGATTTTAATTCCTTCATTTTTGTTTTCAGACCTGCCTGGCCTGGAATTCAAGAACCATATTAATCTATTTCTTTTCTAAATTTGGAGTAATCATCACACTGAATAGAGATAAATCTGTACTAAACCTCAATGGCGTCATATATTGTGTAAACCTCTCCAGATGATGTCAACCTATACTTTTGTATACATACCGTGTAAGTAATGAACTGTTTGTACGAAATCATTGACCGTTTCAATTTATGTTTGAGAACATACAATGATTGAAACTTAGCCCTATTGTTCACTGATTGTGAACATTAAACACACCATATATAATAGGATCATTTTGCAGCAGCATCTGGAGGGTAGTATACTAGATAAGGCAATATTCAGTGCAAATACTTATTTGTCCAAGTAGGTATAGGTAACAGGTGCGTTTTAGCGTTTAAAGATAGTATAGCTCTATTTAAGGCGTGGTGGGCGTATACCTAAAGCCAATAGGAAGTGTTTTACGCTTGGATTGCTACCAAATTCAAGCTTGTGAAAAATGGCCGTTAACCCGAATATAAGGACTAAAATAAACCTATAGCAGGACATCATTTTTAATCCGTCATTCTTTGTTGCAACATCGATATCAAAAACATCACTATCATAATCATTGAAAATTAGTTCGCTCCACACGGGATCAGAACTCGAGACCTGCGGATGGCCAATCCGTATACAAGTGAAATAATCCTGTTCATTTTAACTATCTATTTGTTTAATAATGGATTTGGAGTTATTTCTCACTGTTATTTCAACAATATATGTATGTTTGCATGTATGCATGTATGGTGTTTTACGTCATTTTCAACAAATGTAAGGTTATATATGACGGTCAGTTTTTTGTGGTGGAGGCAGACCACCCACTTTTCTTGGGTAGAACCAGTACTGTACACGTCCCGCCATCCGTAAGAATCGACACTTCCTCACTTACAATAAATACTGATAAAGGTGATCCTTTGTGAGCAACAAACACAATTAAGAGAATAAAGCAGCAGACTCGGTATTCATGAGAAGTAATGAAAGAAGCAACACCTCTCACGCCCCTAGCACCGGCTTAAGCTGTATTCTACTTCAAAGCCACCTATATTGGGCTCTTTGGTCTCAAAGGACCAGTAAAAATAACACTACTGAACAAGTCGAACTCCCAGTGGGATTCGAACCAGCAGCGGTGAGAGGTGACACACGCACACACACACACACACACACAGTGAACAAATGATAACGTCTACAATGCTAACAGCATATCCATAACAAAGTAACGCTCTTGGTCAACTGACTGTATTAGCCTAATGGCATAGCGCTGTGGTTGTCAGTCCGAAAGTCATGGGTTAATAGAAAATGAGCTATAGTTTAGCTATATAGTTTATAGTTTTTAAAACTGGCTAAGTATTTCAGAATTGTTGTCATTTACAGTGAAAAATGTCAGTTGGTAATTTGTTTCAAAAAGTTGCTATAAGTATATCAATAGATTGGACATAACTTTACTAAGAAAATGAGTCGTAGATTATTGAAATCGGTTAAGTAGTTTAGAAGTTATGGGGAATTTAAAAAAAAAGTTATCATACTAAGCCAATGACACCGTCAAATTTAAAAAAAAAAGATTCTGCATACTGTACACTTTGATTATAAAGCATAAAATAAAAACAAAATTGTCTATTTATTTGACTTTTATGAATAATAAAAGTTAAACATGTAACTGTGTTAAATACAAAACTATTTTGATGATACCTTTTTGGTTTTAGAACAAAAATAAAACAAAACACAACTAAATTAATGTAAAACCGCCTTTTATGTTTTAATATGTTGACTTCATACAAACACTTTATTGGGAGGGCTTCATCTGATGCAAGATTGAATAACACAATTTTCTCATGCAATTGTATGTCCAACAGGGATTTACAGTTTCCCCTATACAAATGTCCCCCGCCCCACTCCACAAACACAATAGCCTCGAAATAGGTCCTTACATTCATACATACACACACACACACACACACACACATACACACACACACACACACACACACACACACACACACACACATACATACATACATACATTTAATGACTATCACCATTTTTACCACTTTGACTAACCTCTGAGACTGTTAATGAAGTCGCCTTGATTGATATCGTCTATGTCGGTATTTAACTTGTCGATTGCGATCGCCAGTTTAAAAATCGTCTCTGGATTCTTGAATTGCCTGAGTTGTTCCTGGTTACAGTCAATGTAACTTTTTGCAAACGCCTACACAAATACAAAAAAAACCATTTAAGGATATTTTATGAAACTAAATGATCAGTACATAAGGCTGCACAGGAACGACTGTGATCTGTAATTAGAAGAGTAAATATACGTTCTTACTGATTAGCCTATTTTTTGAAAGGAATTCAATGTTTAAGAGAAAAATTATTATGGTTACTGCAGTCCAAATTCGTTACGTTATGAACAGTATTGTTAATAGTGATAGCATGTGTGAAATTTCATTGCAATCGGCACTAAAGCATAGAGAAGTTTAGCATATGATTTTCGTTAACAAAAATCAAACTTCAAGGGGACATAACTCAATATGCAAATGATCAGTTTAATGTGATGATTCGTGTTGCAGTCGGCACAGAAGCCAGCATGTCAGAGTTAACTGCTTCACTGCGCATGTACCGCTTTACTCATACAAGCGACAGTCAAACACCGATTACTTTGCGGTAAATTACGGCTAAATAAAGCGCATTCCAACCACGATCGTGGCCAAGCGTCTGATCTATGTTCTGTAAAAAGATATACAAAACTATTGACTTCCTGACTTTCCGCGATTAAAGAACGTATTGTAAAATATTGCGGAAAGGCTTTCGAGAACTCAGGAATCAATCTGTTTTGCTCTATCAAAAACTCTGGAGAAGTTCTTGACAAACTACGGTGTAAGCATCTCTAAGCACCTACGACTTTTCTACACTGTATACTACACTACCACATAATCTTATCAAATATTAATTGCTTCAGATGATTTCAATTTTAACATCGTTAACTATCTACACCTGGATGGAGATGTACCTGCTACCTCATACGGGGTGTATATCTCCCAGCCCATTCGATTTGCTAGAGCTTGTAATGATGTTATAGACGTCAATGATCGAAATCAAGTTATTACAAGTAAACTTCTTCAGCAGGGTTTTCGTTATGACAAACTACGTAGATCTTTCTCTAAATTCTACCGCCGCAACGAGGGCCTGCTGGAAAAGTACAACACCAACCTTAAAACACTACTCAGGGTGACTATACCACATGACGTATGACGTCATTATTGCTAATTCTTGAAGAAAAAATTTGTAAATATTCGCCAACATTGAAAGCTTTAGAGCGCGATAAGATTTGTATTTCTTAACCATTTTCCTACCAAAGAAAGCGCATTCGAACGCAAAAAATGTAAGCTACCCACGACTGATATTATTTTTTTGTGAAAGTTTGTACTTTTGGAAAACACTTCGAAAAACTTCTGAAAATGCACCAGAACAAATTGCTAATCTATGAAGCGTACTTTAATTTTGCGCATATTATGAACAAAATACATACATATACTCCGTTGTTATCACGAAAACTTCCACAATATTATTTCACATCAGGTAAGCGAAAGGGTTTTGTGTCAAAGAACCAGTTCGCAAGAATTAATGCATTTTTAAATTATGCTAATCTACATTGCAAACAGACATTATATATCATTGTTTTACTGATTTTTTATATATTTTACATTGCAAGAAAGCCAAATAAATAACCTTTGTAATGGTGTAATTTTATTCCAAATAACGGTTAAATAAATAGGCAAAATCTCGAGTTGGAACGGAAATGTATCCCATTTTTGCTTTTCGCACATCACCATGTGTTTATTGGTTTGGTCATCAAACATTTATTGTTTAATACATATTTAAATAAGATGCATGGTTAGAAAGCCAAAAAATAACCTTACTATTGATTGATGTTATTTCGAACAATTTCTTTAAAGGTTAAATGAACGAAAAAAAGCTTGATAAACAAAATAAAACCGTTGCCGCAATCATCAAGCGGTTCTTTTTTTGCAGTCTAGATAATGTTTGTGACGATAACAATACATAAATGATTTATTAAGTGAGCAAAATTAAAAAAGTAAGACCGGCAAACATGGTTGCTGCAAAACGTTATTGTAAGTATCCTTTTCACGATGTGCGCGGGTTGTTTGTGTTTTTAAAGGCTTTATTTTGTGTTTTTTGTTTTTTTCATTGTATTATCAAGTCATTGTTTGCAGTACAGTGCGTACGTACGATGCCATTGCGTTCGGACGCTGTGGTTTCTATTGGACCCTATATCTCATTTTTGTTCTCAAACCAGGATGTTTGAAATTGCGATGAAAAAAAGATGACCGACTACGTGCAGTTTCTTATTTTTTATACGCCTTTCACGCTTTTTGTATATTTGTCGATCTTTGTTTATCGTACAAAACACATATGCAATTTGTGTTTGGTGTAGTTTTTAAGTGGGTTATGATTTTGATCTGAACAAATATATATATTTGTTTAACTTGGCATTTTGACGTGTTTTTTTTCTCTCTCCTGGACTAGCATGTATATTTTATGGAAGGGTAAACATTTTTCTCTCAATTAAACCGTACCTGTTGATGATTGCAAGTAATAACATACATACTGAAATTGTGTTTAGGGTAGTTTTTAAATGGGTAAGTTGTTAAAATCAAAGTCGTATTAACCCACTTAAAAACTACCATAAACACAATTTCAATAGGTATGTTATTACATGCACTCATCAACGGGTACTGTGTAAGTGAGAAAAAAAGTTTACCCTTTCATAAACTATACATTGATCCAAGAGAATTATTTTTTGTCAAAATGGCCAAGTTAAAAAATGTTTTTGTTTAAATCAAAGTCATAATCCATTTAAAACTACCCTAAACACAATTTCAATATGTCTGTTATTCATTGCAAGCATCAACAGGTACGGTTTAATCACAGACATATTAATAAACAGATAGGAAACTTCCTATCTTAACCAATGAAGTAACCAAAATATCACGTGTCACCTAAATTTTTATTTTATCTTCTCTCTCAATTATTCACTGATTTTGATGAGAATACATTCAAAAGATTCATAGTGAATATCAAAATGGGATTATAATAATTCATGTTTATTTTGAAAATAAGAAATTGTATAAATAGATGTTTAAAGTTAAAAATGTCATCATTTTTCGCTTTTCTCTTAAAAATCAATGTTTTGACAGTCAAAGTTTCCTTCAAACTTCTTTTTTGCTGTAAATGTAAGAGAAAGAAAAATACTACCATTGGAAAGACAATTAAATCTGTGATGGGATTTGGCATGATTGAAACGTGTATCTATAAAACTCTTCATGATATGTATGTTTAAAGTTGTGAATTAATTTGTGCAATTTTCGCAATGTGCCACCTGAAATTTAGATTTGAAATTTTCCTAGAGGCCAATCTATTTGTTATTAAGTCTGTGGATTAACTGAGAAAAAAAAGGTTACCCTTTCATAAAATATACATGTTGATCCAATCGAATTATATTTTTCAAAATGGCCAAGTTAAAAAAATTTTTGGTTAAAATCAAAGTCATAATCCACTTAAAAAACTACCCTAAACACATTTCAATATGTCTGTTATTACATGCAATCATCAAAAGTTACTGTGTAAGTGAGAAAAAAGTTTACCTTTCCATACAATATACATGTTGATCCAAGAGCTTTTTTTTTTCAAAATGGCGAAGTTAAAATTTTTTTTTGCTAAAATCAAAATCATAATCCACTCAAAAACTACCTTAAACAGAATTTCAGTATGTATGTTATAACTTGCAATCATCAACAGGTACGGTTTAATTGAGAGAAAAAATGTTACCCTTCCATAAAATATACATGCTTATCCAGGAGAGAGAAAAACACGTTCAAAATGGCCAAGCTAAAAAAATAAATATTTGTTGAAATCAAAGTCATAACCCATTTAAAAACTACACCAAACACATATTGCATATGTTTTGTATGATAAACAAAGATCGACAAATATATATAAAAACAACGTGAAAGGCGTATAAAATAAACAAACAAGAGACTGCACGAACGTCGGCCATCATTTTATTCATCGAAATTTCACTCATCCTGGTTTGAGAACAAAATACCAAAAAACACGAACAACCCACGCAAATCTTGAAAAGGATACTTACAATTACGTTTTGCAGCAACTAACATGGAAATAAAAGCATTTTATAATCATTGCAACTAGATGTTGTCACAATTTTACTAGTTAAAAGACTAAATCAGTCGACTTTAAAACCGATAAGAAAACAAACAAACACTATTAATGTGTTGTTCGAATTGTCATTACCATGTTTGCCGGTCTTACTTTTTTTTATTGATACGTGTGTGTTTGTTAATTACTAAATCGATATGCCAATATAATATATTAATCACACGATTCTTAATTGCTCACACAATGAAATCGAGGTTTTACCAGTTGTTGTTAACAAACATCTATAGAAAAGTTAAAAAAAACAAAACATTTTGCTCACTTAATAAATCTTTTAAATGTATTGTTATCGTCACAAACATTATCTAGAATGAAAAAAAAAGAACAGCTTTATGATTGCGGCACGCTTTTATTTTGTTTACCGACTCGAGATTCTCCTCGGTCATTTAACCTTTGAATAAATTGTTCGAAATAACATCAGCAATAGAAAGGTTTTTTATTTGGCTTTCTAACCATGCATCTTATGTAACGATTCATTAAACAATACATGTAACCAAAACAATTAACACACGGTGATGTGCGTAAACGCTTTAAGAAAAGCAAAAATGCGATATATTTTCTTTTCAACTCGAGATTTTACCTCTGTATTTAACAGTTATTTGGAATAAAATTACACCATTAGAAGGGTTATTTATTTGGCTTTCTGGCAATGTAAAATATATAAAAATTCAGTAAAACAGGGACATATAATGTCTGTTTGCAATGTAGATGGGTGTGCCGTACATCGAGGTCTCTCGCAAACCTCCACGATAAACGTAGTAAAAATCGATAAATGCAGCATATAATCGATAAACTTACCTGGACGACATGTGTTTTCAGTTGAATACAGCGTTTGTACTGCCGTGTCATATCCCCGTCATATATAAATCCCTGTGTTTAGTAAGGGTATATAATGGACTTTTATGGAATAAAAAACTGCAGGACTATACCCCACCTTTCTATATTTTCCTTCTTTTGGCATGCCAATCCGAGTATGGGTTGATTGCCAGATTTTGAATAACATTGAGATATAACCACCCAGAAACCGGTCCTGTGAAGTATTATGCAATTTCGCCCAGTGGTTACAGAAATATTGTTTAAATGTTTACGATGACGACGGAAGACAACGGCGACGGACGAAGTCTGTCGACGGACAAAATAGCGTTAAAAACATAGGTTTTATAAAGTTTTAGATAATTGACAACACAAAGGACTTCACGGTTTAGCATACAATAATCGACTTCACGGATTAGTATAATTTAAAAATGCATTAATTCTTGCGAACTGGGACTTTGACGCAAAACCCTTTCGCTTACCTGATGTGAAATAATACTGTGGAAGTTTTCGTGATAAAAACGCGGTGTATGCATGTAGTTTGTTCATAATATGGGCAAAATTAAAGTACGCTTCATGGATTAGCAATATGTTCTGGTGCATTTTCAGAAGTTTTCCAAAGTGTTTTCCAAAAGTACCATCTTTCACAAAAAAACAATATCAGTCGGGTTTCCTGACCACTTTACAAATTTAATCAGGAAGTTCGTCGGAAAAGATATAACCCTTTGGTTTTACAGCGCACTGCATGTTTAGTGATTGACCACTCTACAGTCAGTCATTACGCTTCAATTTTCACTTGTGCTATGACTGGACTACCTCTTGGGACTCTATGATTGTACCTACTGAAACCCCAGCTAAGGGAGGTGGGTGCATGAGCTTTCGTCCCTCGGGTTTTCTGGTCGTACCCTAGATTGGTTTTCTCTTTAGCTGCAACTACTATGGTTGTTCAGTACGATTCTGGATACATCCTGAGATGTTTATTATTTTGTATGTGTTTCTTTAGTTAGTTTCTCTAGATGTGGACTTTATTGTTAGAGAATTCCTTTTGATGGGATGTAGTTTGTTTACACTGTCTTGTCTATTTGGGCGCTGAAGACAGGATAATAGCAAGGATTGTGCGCATATAAAATCGATTCAAGCTAACCATTAGGCCTTATTGCCTATTGACCGTTCCAAGTCGGTAACCCTGTCTTCAACACCCTTTCTGTTGTTTTTTGTCTCTTTCATTGTATGTTCAAGTCATTGTTTGCAATATAGTGCGGACCTACGCTGCCATTGCGTTCGGACGCTGCGGTTTCTATAGGACCCTATATCTCATTTATACATGTATTGGGCTTTCACTCAATATTGTTTCCATAATGCAGACGCGTCACTTACATAAAGAAAGTAAGGCGGCGGGATATCTATAAACTGTGAAAATGGCTACGCCTATAAAAAGGTCAGTCTGAGTAAAGTTTCCAAGCCGATTATCTTTTCTCGACAGATTGAGGCGAGAGGTGAGCGTTGGCTAGGTAGGGGAGTAATATCCCCTATTCCTCATCAGGAGAACCTTTCCTAGTTGATAGAATGAAGTATCCCACATCAACATCAGAATATCCAGTTAACCGCTTATTACAAATTATTACCCAACATTAGATATTAATAATAATAAAATACCTCCATCAACTTCTGACTCGTTTGTGATTCGCCCTGTATGAAGAAACAACAGACAAGTTATGAGTAAATCTGAATTAGCAGGTGTGAAAACAATATGCTAAATACATAACACTTATAGAAAAGAATCGAAATCTGAAAATCAACCTTTGTTAACTTTGAAATAAAAAAAGGATCTTTGCATATAATAACATTTTAACGTCCAACGTCCTGCATTACAAAATTTGACTAAATTAAATGTTAGATTGTTTATCTATTTCATTTGGAAAAGATCAACCTAGTGATTTAAATGCATTTGTTTTAGTTTTCTACAAGTTTATTTACTTACGGGCATCCAAATATGGCTATGGAACTTGCGGAGTGCCATATCTACATCGAGTCCAGACAGGTCGATCTCCCTCATGAAATAACTGAAAATAACAAACATGAAGAGAGCATTGAAGTAAACATAATGGTTTAACTGTGGGTTCGCTGGAAATAAGGAATACGATTATAAATTGCGATGCGGTTCTAGAAATTTAAGATTAGCTACATGTACCACCTCATTTTCATCTGAAGATCTGGAAAGAAAGTATGACAGTCGAACAGGAAATGAAGATTCAAGGAACCCAGTGAAATGACGCAAGTTTAATACCACAGGGGGACATATTTCTTAATAATGCCATAATAAATGAATTGCTAGATTCTCATTCCCGCCCGCCTCCGTTTTTTATGCCGCCCCGGTAAATTTTATTTCTTCAAAAAAATAAAAAAAATATTAAAAAGAAATATATATAAATAAAAAAAATATATATTAATAAAAAAAATTGCTGAAAGTATGAAACACTATTAAAAATGTGTTTTCAATCTTGGAAGTACTCAGTAGTATATTTTACTATTTTTGCCTTGTGCCGAGGCCATGTTCCATTTTTCATATAAAATAAAAAATAAATGTTTTCCTCCGCCCTATTTTGAACTAAATTTGGATGGGAAACTAGCAATTAATTTATTATGGCCTAATGGATAAATCACGGCATTATACTGTTTGATGATTGTATTGCAAATCATTGCTTAAAGCCACTCTCCCGCCAACAACAGGCAATTGTTATAACAAATTTAAACCGTTTTTAAACCTATTTACTATAAGGTATATATGTAACTTGCATATGTTACAAATCTAAACTCGACAGCTGTAATATAACCGCCTTAACCGGCCAGGCAAAATATCGCCCTATCGTGTTACCACCTCATTTTAAGCATACTCAGTTATATGTATTGTAAGGATGCGTTACTAAATATAGACTGTTAAACGGCACACATGCATAAGGTACACATGGAAATAGTTTTGAAGAACGGTTTTGCGTTGTAAAATTAACCTGTTGTTGGCGAGTGACTTTAATAACCCCTGATTATGTTTAAAGTATCTGTAAACAAAACACACTGATTTTAAACAACTCCAAATCATTGCGTCAGCTCGCACATGACAACTCTACGTATTCCAAACACACTGAGTGACATGAAACAAGAATGAATAATGGACCGAATGAATAAATATATTTAAATGAATAGTATTGGTTTGATAATAGGATAAGAATGAGGTTTGGTGCACCCTAGAACCTGGATTAAACCCCCAGCGGCCTTTTTTGCCACTGACCGTTCTAAGGCGGTAGCACTATTGTCAACTAGTTTGTGTTTATGATGTCTTATCTTGCCTTTTATTCATCTTTATAGTTGTTCTTTGTTTCTGTGTGTGTTTGTCATTGACTGTCGTCCTTGAATGATACTTTTTTTGTATATATTCACAAGTTAGTAATGTGTGTATGCATTTGTAAAATACAGAAACATGAAATGACTGAAAATGTATTGTAAGTACTATCCAAAGTCATTTTCAAACATTTCAAATTAAGATATAAAAGAAGTCAAAAACAATGGACAAACATGGAGGTCAAGATACAGCACTACAAATCATTCAAAACATCGAACGTGAACGAAAATGTTGACCTTTATTTCGGAGAAAGTAGGCCATACGAATTCAATGTTGGAACATCGTGTAAACAGCCAAACCGAGGCAGTTTGTTCATATCCTGCTCATATGAAGTCGAGAAACAGTACAGGAAAGGTTCCATAAAAGGAACACAAATATAAAGTTAAGTCAACACCCGGTGCAAAATAGACCGAAAACCGAAAACCGAAAACACATGCGCAAGGGACGTCAAAGTGATTCTAATGTCGGTCTTCTCGCAAGCGGGGTCGCCAAAAAATGTGATAATGTTTTATAAGAGTAAAAAAGAAGGAGTGTTGTGCCGGATAGTTTAAAATTATTTTCGAAGAAAAGTATCCAATCAAGCTGAATACCACCGAGACATAGTTTCACTAACTTGACTACATAATGTATTAATTATTATCGTCAGTCCAAGCTAGAAAGTGTTAGATCTTTGACATTAGTTGTTTAATCTGCAAAACTATTTACTTAGAGAACAATAATGGCAAGCAGTGGTTGACAAACATAGTGTTTATCATACCTTAATCCTGTTCCAATCTCATACTTACTTCAAGACTTCTATATCAAACTCGTTTTGTGCATTGCCAAGGTATTCGCCAATCATCTGCTTGCTGAGACCCTTCCGTACGACCAAGAAACGAGCAACTGATTCTGGTGATTTATCTAGAAAACCATGCTCACACAGAAACTGTATACCATTTTCTGGTTCCCTGAAATAACAAAATCATCATAGTCAAAATGATACATTGTATATTGAGGATACAGATAAATATTCATTGTCTTCAGCCATCAGAAGGTGGCCCGTGTATCTTACTTTAATACTCTCTACTTTTATATTATACTGTATATCTTCTTATACTTGCATACACGGCAATTGTGATTAGTGTTTCATGTGTCTTTATGCTGGACATTGGTTCCTAAAGATACATACATTAATTGATAACATGCATTAAACAGCAACAAAAGCAGACAACATACAGGTCAGTGTAATTCAATGACACTAGAATCTAAACGTAGCATTTCTTTAAAATTCTGAGTACCGTTGTACATGATTTTCATACGAAATAGTATAAACACAAACTAAGAATAACCTTACTTATATACTTACCAACGCCCTTTTATACCATAATGAAAACTCCGCTTAGCTAATGAGCGACGATTATGACCCCTCCCACACACACACCACCCCGCCACAAAAACTAGTGTCGATGAGCAAACTACTACTCAGCCGAGCCCTAATTAACGCTTCGGCTTTCTTTGGAAGTTATACACACACAAACATGCGACTGTGTATATGATGTAAAACGAGGGCACAAGTCAGAACACTTTTCAGGATATAACCGAAATATCAACGCCATTTCAGTACACTTTTCAGAATATAACCAACATATCAACTCTATTTCAGAACACTTTTCATGATATAACCAACATATCAACGCCATTTCATAACACTTTTCAGGTTCTAACCAATATATCAACGCCATCGACAATAATAAATAGTGACTTGCAATATAATAATGTGGTACACCTGTGATAGCATTCGCGCGGAAACAACGTTGAGCCTTACAGCGATTTTACACAGTTGTCGTGCTCCTGTTGGAGTAAACATTAAGGAAGTCCTCGTTATACCTCTACATCCTCACCCACTGCCATTTGTTCTTAAAGGGTCACATTTAAGGATTCTACCTCCTGTGCATTCGATCAATTCCAATTAGAGCTTCTAGCATGTATGACGTGTTTAAGTTAATTATGAAATAACTTAAGTTTTTCAAGAACAAAAGAAAATATTTCACTTTGACACAAAGTAAGTGTTCATTCCTCTTACCTTTGGTAAAAAAAACTTATTTAGGATACTTTCGTCAAAAAGACTTTGTCTTAATAGAACTAGTTGATGCAATAAATATTTTCAACTGAAAACTTGACTATCTGCTTGAATAATGATGGCATCATTACGTATTATTAATTATCAGTTTTGTTATATTAACAAGTGGAATTTAGCAAGAAATACGTATTGAATTTTTACCTGTTAAATATATTTAATCCGATCCTGTAAACCCGTTTACGTGTCTTATCCGCTTTATCAGTATTGCTTGTTGCCGGCGACGTTCCCGACGCTCCTTGTGGCCCAAGCATAGCTGGGTCCATATATATAAAGGAGTAGTGCTAGTGTAATGCCACAACTACTGTTCCAGAATCTATGTTTTGAATATCCACAGTAGTTGCATTTTTCGTAATTTGCGGCGAATCGTTTACATTGCGATAATTTATTTCTGAACAGGGGTTTCTGTTATTCACCTCGGTACAATGATCTGATTTTGGACCTGGATGTCGAGTGTGTCGTTCCGAGTCTTGAACTTTTAAGAGCACTTGTGATACTGAAACGATAAAAATAAATAACTGCGTAAATATACATTATTTCATAAATATGATAAA
>JAWPHD010022819.1:0-23940 GCA_037043455.1 Cyrtodaria siliqua | reverse complement strand
AAGAATAACTGATCATTTATGTTAAATTTTCGATTGTGTATTGGAATATCGTTAATAGCCGCATTAGTGTCTTGGATGTCTGCAGCATATTGTCTTTTAACATCATCTATTATCAATTTTATTTCTTCAACATATTTTGCGTCTTTTAATAAAGAGTTATTAAATTTCCAATATGACTTGCCTTTTATAAATTTTCCAAATTCAAATTGTGTATAAATCATAGAATAATCAGTATGGTAACCTGGGAGTATTTTTGCATCATCTAAGTCGGTATATAAATGATCAGCAATTAGAGAATATCTAGTTTTGCCCTTTTTATTGGGTTTCTACGAAGCCATGTATATTGTGTTTTTTTCTACATTTTGCTCTCTCCAGCAGTCAATTAAATTATTTTCTACAATAACTTCTAAAAGAGTATCACGTGCATTTGAGTTATTTATATTAACATAGTTAAAAGTATCCATCTCTGGATTTAGAACCAAGTTAAAGTCACCGGTTATTATACATGGGTTATCATAATCTTTTATTTTTCCTCCTGACTTACTAAAACAACTGGGAGTATCCCTATTTGGGTCGTATATATTAATAAGAGTGTCACAAAATGTCACGGGTAGAGCGTACTGGTCGTATATAGCTCTTGTATCGGTTACACCCAAAATCTATTGTTCGAGTTGAAACAATTTCACAATATTCATGATCTATTCATGTAACACGTAAAAGCGTGCACATTTTAAGTGGCCGCCAGAGAGGCCGTGTCATAAGTTTAGTTTTGTGCTAATGCATGTAAACGTATAGGTATATTTTCCTTAAACGGCAAAATTGTATAAGGGGCCTGTCGTGTAGATTCAATACTGTAGATTTAGCCACGTTTGTCACGGACTGAACGGGGGAAATAATGATTTGGGCGTAATGTTTGCTATAAAACCCATTGTCTTCTAGCTGTCGCCGGGATAATCGATAGTACTTTGTTGGAACAGAGATTGGACGGCAAATTTCACAGGCAACATGTGGTTAGTAGTTTTATCAAACTTTTATCGTATATTTGTATTCAGTGGGCGGCGCCATCTTGTTTGGCGGTTACGACATCCGGTTAGCATTGATGTTTCTCAAACATAACTTTAGACTAGCATATGATTTTGAAGTTACTTTATTAGATGTAATTATTGTAATTGATCATTAATTGTAAAACAATATTAATTTGATAACAGTGGATATTAGGTGCATTAGTTAACGTTGGCGTATAACTCGGTGATTGTAATACACGATTGTCAACATTAGTTAACAATGAGATGAGTGACAAGAATAAATGCGTGCATGCATAACTCAGTGAGTGTAATATATGAGTAATTTGATCATGTTTATATTACATGTATTAGGGGCATTGATTAACAGCGACGTACATAGCGTATACATGGCGTTGTAGAATATGTATACATTGCTACTCATCATTAGTACAGCTTACATATATTGATCGAATAATGATTTGTTTGGGTAATGGTAATTATGCAAGATTGTTATGTTTGTCAACCGACATCTAAAACGTATGTATAATTACAGCCTAAGCCATCCAGGATATAAGCCATCCAGGGTTGGAGTAAGCCATCTAGGTTTGGATATCCAGGAGTGGAGCTAAGCTTCCACGACTAACGTTACAAGCGGTGGAGACGGTCCCCGTACCTGCGCAGCCAGGTTTTACTAACGACAACCCCCGGGACACAAGGTGGGCCCGTTACCAGTCCTCACTGGAGGAATATCATTCACAATCTCAGTGGAGATTAACTATCATTGCATCGCGTCATCAACCCTTACAGAAGGCATTTGATGACAATCATCCATTGAATTCGCGCATCATCATCTTCATGAGCTCTCGCGCATCACAGTTATCGCGCTAGATCAACATTGTTATAGCTTTAACAACACTTTAGTGTCTTAGACATTCAGTATTTATAACAATACTAAGAACGTCTTAAACGTTCAGGAGAACATTCTTTTCATAGTTCATTTGTGTATTCGCTTGTTTTTTTAGATAATTGTATATATATTAAACATATTTTAAAAGTTGCATTAAACTTATGTAAATGCATTCACCGTCATTGATTCTTTCCTGAGTTAGCCCAACCACTAAGGTCATCCTGTGACAACTGGTTTCAGAGTAGTGGGATTCTGGGCGACTACGGAGGGAAAGAATCAATAAGTGATCTTTATTATGATATACTAAATCTCTACTTATTATTTTAGAATTGTGTACCACCCTCTGATCCATCAAGGCGACTGTCGACGATCACGGCCACAGCTTGGAAGACAAGTCAAGACACGACAAGGGTAGGGTGAGTCCAAACTGTTGTTTTGTCCGTTCTTTCCTTGGCGCGAGGTCGCAGTGGTCTACACGAGTGGGTCTGAGGCACTTTTGCTCAATAATTTGGGTGTTTGTTTTTACCTCCCTTGATATACATATAGTATCCAATTAGGTTGGCGAACAAGACGTTCTACTCATGTTGTGACACTCGAGTATACTTATATTGATGGGAGAAGTAAATATACATGTACATGTTATACACATTTCGATGATTGTTTAAGGTTTATGTCCAATATCAAATTAAGATATTTTATGTAGTGCATATGTTTTGTGGAAGCTAGATACTATCTACACATAATCGTTAGTAGTTAGCGCTAGTACAAATGTGTATGTAACTTGTCCGATGATGATGCCCAGGTATTTACTGAGGACACAGTGACTTACCATTAGTAGTTAAGTGAGTAGAATTATTAGTGACGTGTGTATTGTAATTATTGTAGTTAGTAGTCCACAATGTCCATAGACATGACGTCCATAAAGGATCTTACGGAAATGGGAAAGGAGTTAGGGTATGCTGGAGAGGAGCTTAGAAACTTTGTTAAAGACGAACAGGCTAGGGAAAGGGAATTTAGACTTAAGGAAAGAGAATTAGCAAAGCAGGAAAGAAATGAAGAAAGTATACTAGTTAAAGATAAGCTAGAATTAGAAGGTAGATTAGCTAAAGAGAAGCTAGATGCTGAGAAAGATAGGTTAGCATTCGAAAGTAGACTAGCCACAGAGAAGTTAGAATTAGAAGATAGGTTAGCAAAAGAGAAGTTAGAATTAGAAAGTAGAATAGTAAGGGAGAAGCAAGAGTTAGAACATGAGAGGTTCGAAACAGATGGTAGACTAGCTAAGGCTAAGATGATAATGGAAAGGGAGCAAAAAGAGTTTGATCATAAGTTAGCTTTAGAGTTGGAAGCAGCTAAGACACATAGTAAGGAAAGTAAAACTGAAGGGAAAGATAGTTATTCTGGGAAGTTAAAAGGTTCGAAGTTACCATACTTTGATGCTGACAAAGATAACATGGACAGTTACTTGTTACGGTTCGAGCGTTATGCTGAGTTACAGGAATGGACCAAAGATAAGTGGGCAGTTCATTTAAGTGCGTTATTGAGAGGCAAGGCCTTAGATGTATTTTCTAGATTACCTAGTTTAGATGCTCTTGACTATGACAAGTTAAAGGATGCTCTTTTAAAGAGATTTGAGTTAACTGAAGAAGGTTTTAGAAAGCGGTTTAGAGCTTGCTTGCCTGAGAAAGGCGAGTCATTTATTCAGTTCATTAGTAGATCTAGAAATTACTTAGATAGGTGGTTAGAGTTAGGGAAGGTAGCGCAGACTTATCAGGGCCTCATAGATTTCTTGTTGCGTGACCAGCTATTCAATGTTTGTAGTAGAGATCTGTTCTTATTTCTTAAAGAAAGAAAACTTACTAGTGTAGGAGAAATGGCAACACAAGCAGATCAGTTTGCCGAGGCTAGAGGTGGAGCTCATAATGTAGTGTCGAAAGACAGAACTTTTAGAGATAGGCAAGGGGACGATCATAAACAGAAAGGCCAGAGTGGAAACTATAGAGGTGGTGGTAGTTCGATGGGTGCTAGAGGAGGTAGCAATAGTGGTAACATAGGTAGACCTTTTATTCGTTGTCGTCACTGTAATGGGAATCATGCTTCACATGAGTGTAGGAAAGCGGTGAAAGTGTCCGCTGTCGTAGACAATTTCAGTGAAAATAGTAGAGTGGACAACAATGTAGGGAATCAGAACCAAGGTTTTAACAACCCATGGAATTTCGGTAGAGGTAGAGGTGGTCAAAACCGAGGTAGAGGTAGAGGCAGAGGTAGTAATAGTCCGGTTATTAAAACCGAGAGTAGTAGCTGTTGTGTTAAATCGGATGGTGTAATGGCGAAGATCGGAACATGTCTCTTTCCGTATGCAAATCTTCCAACGGCAGATGGTAGAGTGAACGGCACGGACGTAATTGTAATGAGGGATACAGGTTGTACAGGTGTGGTAGTTAGGCGTAGTTTAGTTACGGATGACCAGTTGGTAGGTAAACAGTCACCGTGTATGTTGTTAAATAAGTCGGTAGAGCACGTGCCAATAGCGAGAATAGATGTAGATACACCTTTCTTTAAAGGGACTACAGAGGCACTATGTATGGATGACCCGATGTATGATTTAACGATAGGGAACATAGATGGTTCAGCACTTCCGGTAATGTCCGATTTTAGAAGTAGCATAAGTAATGCCGTAGAGACTAGAGCGCAGGTTCAGAAGCAAGCTCAGGCTTATAGAAAATTAAAGGTTCCTGCAGCCGTAGGTGACATATCTAAAGCGGAGTTTATAGAAGCACAAACTCAAGACGAGTCATTAGGTCCTTGTAAAGTGAAGGCCAAGGACGGTGTAGTGAAGAAGTGTAAAGGGTCCGGTAGTTGTAAGTTTGTACATAAGAATAGGTTATTGTACAGAGAATTTGAAGATAGTGGTAGTAGACAGTTTCACCAATTAGTGGTACCTACCCAGTATAGAACGACAGTGCTTAAGGTAGCTCATGAGTCGATTATGGGAGGTCATTTAGGCGTAAAGAAAACGTCAGATAGAGTATTGGCAGAATTTTATTGGCCAGGCGTTAGTGGAGATGTAACTAGGTATTGTAGGTCCTGCGATGTATGCCAAAGGACAGTACCAAAAGGTCGAGTGACCAAAGTACATTTAGGTCAGATGCCACTGATAGATACACCATTTAAGCGGGTAGCCGTAGACATAGTTGGACCAATTTTTCCAGTGTCGGATAGGAAAAATAGGTACATTTTAACCATGGTAGACTATGCAACTAGGTATCCGGAGGCAGTAGCATTGCCCTCAATTGAAACTGAGAGAGTAGCTGAGGCATTAGTTGATATGTTCAGTAGGCTAGGTGTACCAGAGGAAATGCTGACTGATTGTGGGTCACAGTTTACGTCAGAACTTATGGCTGAAGTAAGCAGGTTATTGTCTTTGCGTCAAATCATGACAACACCATATCACCCTATGTGTAACGGGTTAGTCGAACGATTTAACGGGACGTTAAAGCAAATGTTACGGCGTATGTGTACCGAGAGACCCAAAGATTGGGACAAGTATCTCAATGCTTTATTGTTTGCATTTAGAGAGGTACCACAAGAGAGTTTAGGATTCTCTCCGTTTGAGTTATTGTACGGTAGGTCAGTTAGAGGTCCCATGAGGATTCTTAGAGAGATGTGGGCAGGTGAAGTAGATAGTGATGAGGTTAAGACTACATATCAGTATGTTTTAGATCTGAAGGAGAAACTAGAGGAGACTTGTAAGATAGCTCAAAGTCAGTTAGTTAAGGCAAGTACCAAGTATAAACGCTACTATGACCAGAAAGCTAGAGCTAGGAAGTTTAAGATAGATGACCAGGTGTTACTGTTACTCCCGACCGACAATAACAAGTTGTTATTACAATGGAAAGGTCCGTTTTACGTTAGAGGGATAGTGAACACTATGGATTACCGTATCGAGATAAACGGAAAGTTAAAGACCTTTCATGCGAATATGCTGAAAGAGTATATAAGTAGAACCGATAATGTGCAACAAGGGGTGTTAACCGTAGTTAATGTTGCAGTTATTGAGGATAGTGAGGAAGACAGTAGTGAGGACACTAGTCCCATGTATTTTCCCACTAGTGTAGGTAGGGAGAGAGCAGCCGATGTAGACATATCGGGCATGCTTAGTGTAGAGCAGAAACGAGAGATGGGTAGTTTACTCTCGGAGTTCAGTGATGTCTTGTCCGAAAACCCGGGGCAGACAGATGGAGTGCAACATGATATTGTACTCACATCAGGGGAACCAATAAGAATTAAGGGGTATCCCATTCCATTTCACTCCCGATCAATTGTTGATGAGGAGGTGAAAGACATGTTGAAATTGGGTGTCATCGAACCTTCAAACGCCCCATTTTCATCCCCAGTCGTACTTATTAAGAAGAAAGATGGGTCAATTCGATTCTGCATCGATTTTAGGCAGCTCAATAAACGTACCATCTTTGATGCAGAGCCAATGCCTAATATTGAGGAGGTATTCTCTAAACTTGCGGGATATTCGTATTTCTCCAAGTTAGACCTCAGTAAAGGTTATTGGCAAGTCCCACTTTCAGACCGAGCTAAAGAGATGACCTCCTTCGAAACTTCGCAAGGACTTTTTAAGTTCAAGGTCATGCCCTTTGGTCTCGTAAACGCCCCAGCAACATTCTGTAGGTTAATGAGGAAAGTCCTGAAGGATTTGTCCAACACAGACAGTTTTGTAGATGACATCCTGGTGTTTACAACAACATTTGAAGACCATATTAAGGCTCTACGTAATCTGTTGGAACGGCTACGCCGGTTTAAACTGACTGCAAAACCTAGCAAGTGTCACATAGGTTACGCAGATATAGAGTGTCTGGGTCATGTTGTCGGGAGGGACCAGAAATTGAAACCCAACCCCGACAAGGTTAAGGCAATTCAGGAAGCACCAAGACCCGAGACAAAGAAACAAGTTAGGTCATTTTTAGGGTTGGCGGGTTTTTACAGGAAGTTTATTCCAAACTTTTCGGCTATAGCTGCACCTTTGTCAGACTTGACAAAGAAAGGTCAACCCAATAGGATAACTTGGGGGGAAAGCCAGGAGCGAGCTTTCGTCTCTTTAAAGGGGAGTCTGGTCAAAACCCCAATACTAAAATTACCTGAACTTGACCAGGAGTTTATCCTCAGAACGGATGCCTCCGATATCGGGGTGGGTGCAGTCCTACTGCAAGAGCAAGATGGGTGTAGTCTCCCCGTGGCTTACGCAAGTCGGAAACTATTACCCCGGGAATGTAACTACTCTGTTATCGAAAGGGAGTGTCTTGCAGTAGTGTGGGGTGTCAGTAAATTCCACCGATATGTTTTTGGTAAGGAATTTGTCTTGGAGACTGACCACCAACCGTTAGCTTATATGAATAAAGCTAAGGTAGCTAACAGTAGGTTAATGAGGTGGGCACTGACTCTGCAGCCTTACCGGATGAAAATTAAAGCAATCCGTGGAAAGGACAATATTGGGGCAGACTATTTAAGTCGCCGCACATAATGACCGGTTTAATACAATAGTGTATTGCAGTGTATTGTACAATAGTAGTATATGTTACGACAGGGTAGTGTACAATTGTAGAATAGTGTTGAAATTGTAATTACATATTATAGTTAGGTTATAACTGCAGTGGTAATAGATAACATACTCAAGCGATTGAGCGATCAGCTTGTACGTTTTGTCGCTCGTTTGCTCAGAAGAATTAATAGTTTCTTAACGTGTAAATATTATCATTTTGTTGAATTTTAAAAGTGTAGCACTTTCTTTAAGTGGGGAGATGTTGTCACAAAATGTCACGGGTAGAGCGTACTGGTCGTATATAGCTCTTGTATCGGTTACACCCAAAATCTATTGTTCGAGTTGAAACAATTTCACAATATTCATGATCTATTCATGTAACACGTAAAAGCGTGCACATTTTAAGTGGCCGCCAGAGGGGCCGTGTCATAAGTTTAGTTTTGTGCTAATGCATGTAAACGTATAGGTATATTTTCCTTAAACGGCAAAATTGTATAAGGGGCCTGTCGTGTAGATTCAATACTGTAGATTTAGCCACGTTTGTCACGGACTGAACGGGGGAAATAATGATTTGGGCGTAATGTTTGCTATAAAACCCATTGTCTTCTAGCTGTCGCCGGGATAATCGATAGTACTTTGTTGGAACAGAGATTGGACGGCAAATTTCACAGGCAACATGTGGTTAGTAGTTTTATCAAACTTTTATCGTATATTTGTATTCAGTGGGCGGCGCCATCTTGTTTGGCGGTTACGACATCCGGTTAGCATTGATGTTTCTCAAACATAACTTTAGACTAGCATATGATTTTGAAGTTACTTTATTAGATGTAATTATTGTAATTGATCATTAATTGTAAAACAATATTAATTTGATAACAGTGGATATTAGGTGCATTAGTTAACGTTGGCGTATAACTCGGTGATTGTAATACACGATTGTCAACATTAGTTAACAATGAGATGAGTGACAAGAATAAATGCGTGCATGCATAACTCAGTGAGTGTAATATATGAGTAATTTGATCATGTTTATATTACATGTATTAGGGGCATTGATTAACAGCGACGTACATAGCGTATACATGGCGTTGTAGAATATGTATACATTGCTACTCATCATTAGTACAGCTTACATATATTGATCGAATAATGATTTGTTTGGGTAATGGTAATTATGCAAGATTGTTATGTTTGTCAACCGACATCTAAAACGTATGTATAATTACAGCCTAAGCCATCCAGGATATAAGCCATCCAGGGTTGGAGTAAGCCATCTAGGTTTGGATATCCAGGAGTGGAGCTAAGCTTCCACGACTAACGTTACAAGCGGTGGAGACGGTCCCCGTACCTGCGCAGCCAGGTTTTACTAACGACAACCCCCGGGACACAAGGTGGGCCCGTTACCAGTCCTCACTGGAGGAATATCATTCACAATCTCAGTGGAGATTAACTATCATTGCATCGCGTCATCAACCCTTACAGAAGGCATTTGATGACAATCATCCATTGAATTCGCGCATCATCATCTTCATGAGCTCTCGCGCATCACAGTTATCGCGCTAGATCAACATTGTTATAGCTTTAACAACACTTTAGTGTCTTAGACATTCAGTATTTATAACAATACTAAGAACGTCTTAAACGTTCAGGAGAACATTCTTTTCATAGTTCATTTGTGTATTCGCTTGTTTTTTTAGATAATTGTATATATATTAAACATATTTTAAAAGTTGCATTAAACTTATGTAAATGCATTCACCGTCATTGATTCTTTCCTGAGTTAGCCCAACCACTAAGGTCATCCTGTGACAAAGAGTAATATTTGTATCACATATAGTTGTATCTAAAATCAACATATTACCATCCATGTCATTTTTGGAACTTTTAACCTTAAAGTTAAAGTTATTATTTATAAGAATGGCTACTCCTCTTGTTTGACCAGTATGACTGCTAAAAAAAGCACTCAAATACCCACTGTGCTCTAATATAATTTTCTTAACTTTTGATGAAATGGGTATCCTGTAAGAAATAAATTGAATATTTTTTCCCTTTCAGAAAATTGAGAACATCACTTCGCTTATTTTTGTCACCCAGTCCCTGCACATTCATTGAAACTAAGGAAACGTTATCTGTCATTTAAAGTAGTGTCTATATAGGAAGGCTAAAATGCCAGGATATGCAATAAGCCGAATGTAAGATATATTTGCTATTGATCCAACTGAATACCATGTACATGGGACACCAATATTTGTCAAGCTCCTTAATCTAAAACAAACAAAGAATTGAATTGAATTGAATGTTGTTTAACGGCTCATCAACACAGTACAGGTTATTTAGAGCCGCCCCAGAGAGAGGGGAAGGATACATAGGAATCCGGGAACCTGCCCTACTCTTATTATCGAATAGATTCCTATGGTTCTTTAACGTGCTCAGTTGATAGACCGATACACGGGACCGCCCGGTTTACGTCCCCATCCGACGGACGAGGCTAAGGAAAAATGTCTTGCCCAAGAACACACCGACGGAACTCAGTGGCACCACGGAGCGCTACGCACCGCCGCGCTACCGACTGCGCCACGCCAGCCCTCAAACAAACAAACAAAGAAACAAAAAAAACAAAAAAAAAAAAAGTATAGTATTACTACTAGACATTTTTGGATAAATAGGTAGAAGGTGGCAAATATTGAAAGCATGATAAAAAAATACAATACAATAACAATATACTATTTAAGCAAACACACACACGTGCTCACGCAGAACATATATTGCCAAGGCAAAATAATAAATAATCAACCAGTGGCCATTTATATATATACCTCGTCGTCAGTATTTTTAGAAACGGCGTACATGTAAGTTGGCATTTTGAATAACAATAAAATTATTATTTACATGTACTAAGTAATTTCGATTTACGTTATAAACATATGCATGTAATATTTAATTGTCACATTTTTAAAACACACAATACTTAAAATCGTTATTATTGTTAATTAAGACTTCGCCCACTCCAGCGAAAAATGGCATGTTTCAGAGAATTTGGAGGTGAGAAGGTTATAGGCCATTCTGCATATTTTTATCGGGATGTAAATGGAGAATGAATGTTCATTCCTGTTGGCACCATATAAACGTTTTGTATTGGTGCGCCGTAAACCGTCATTCAACATTCAATGTAACTTTTCAGGTTGCTATGGACTCTGGAAAACAGGGAAAATGGCAAAAACAAATTCCTGCAGGGAAAAATGTGGGAATTTGAAAGCAATGCAAAAATCAAAAAATTCAGGGAATTTTTTTCCGCAATACCTTAAAACTAAAAATTAATGTTTGAATATGAAATAAGAAACTATTTAAAAATGGAGGGGAAATCGATTATGCTCATATATATGGTATCTGGTGGTGAAGGTATGGCTATACGGGGTGGATGGAGGCCGTATTTGTGCTGACATTAATCAGGGAAACCTTATACTGGTCAGGGAAAATCAGGTAAATATCGGATTGTTTTTTTGAGATTCCTGTGGCCACCCTGACTTTTTCGTAATTCCGTAGAACTATGTATTTACCTCCTTCAGTTGTAGTCCCTGTATTATACTAATCAGTTGTAGTCCCTGTATTATACTAATCAGTTTGCTAAGCATCAATATTTCACTTCAACATTTTATGGTGGCTGGTTTTACCAACAGCATAAAACTGGACAATACATTTTGTTTTATGATTGATGCATTTGATCATTGTATACTCAACATATCTATACTTAACTATAAAAGAAACCATAAAATATCAATCTCATTCTAGGTTCAAAGTGTTTGGTGCTTCGCAAACTTGAGTAGTAATAATCAGTGACTCCAATATGATGTGTGTATAATTTACAGAGCTGTAATATAAGCTTAGTATTTGGGTATTTTATTTACTCACCTTTTTATACCAAAAACCAAAGTGGAACAGGCATACATTTAAATTTATCCATGTTTTATCCATGTGTGTACATTAAGGATGGCAATTGAGCTAAACAAAACATGTTTTATTTTTTACATATGCTCTTGAACTTTTTTTCTTTTTTTCTTCTTTTTTTTTTTTTATTACTTTTGCCTTTTCGTTTGTCTGTTTGCGTGTTTGTTTTTGTGATTTGTGGTTGACTGTCGTCCTTGAATGCTGCTTTCCCTGTCCGATATTTTTATCCTTCTTTTAAAGGGACACATGACAATCTTGAAGTTTTAATCGAGCATTAAAACGGGTGTCTCGATTTATTAATTCCGCATCATTTTGACTTTAAACAGCTACGCCACTAGTTATTCACTCCAAAACAACACACATCCTCTATATATGAAGCGCAAGAGTTAGAAACGAACAGTATGAGTAATTTTAAGTGGCACATGCGCATTATAATGTGACTTGAACATCTGGATAGAGTTTTGTAGGGTAATTTTGCCGTTATTTGGCGAGTTAGTTTATTTAAAGCAACAATGATCGTGCAGCTGTGGATCCCTTTTTTAATATTGTTTTTGAGTTTTCCTTATATAAGCGATTATAACAATAATCCAGAATACCACGCTGCTCGCATAAGGCTGTTGAAGACTTTGATGTCCGTGTCGAGATGCTCACTGGGATAAACTGTAGACCAATCGCACTGAAATTATGATAATCTATTATTACATTCTGAATCATTTTGAATGAAACGTTTTATGTTATTAAACTTTTATTTTATCAGCTGACGACGTTGATGTCAGTGTCAGCAAAATAAAAAAACATCAGCACTCAACCAATGTTTGTGTTCGGAGTTTATTCAGCGATTATAAATTTTCGACTTACACTTGATCAAATATTACTTTAAAAAATAAGTAAAATAAACAAACATGCCCCTACTGTCTATATAAACACAGAACATAATATGAAGATAGCCGACACCAACCTCGTTCCGAAGTTTGTATCTTTGTCAAGTTTCAAATCCTTTACACCGTTCGTTAGGTCTGATTCCCATTTATCACAATATATTCAAAGTTCGCACAAAAAAGCACTCTGTGGATAGAAATTTAAGTAGAATCACTGATTGCTACCAATTACAACATTTCCTACATATGTTTATTTCCGGTGTACTCAAAAAAGTGATCCGATTAGATATTTTAACGTATTCTAAAATGATGATATACCGTTAATACTATATAATGCAAACAGTAAGCTGTCTGCTCTGGACCATCCCATTGATCTGTACATCAATATTCCCTTATCTGAAAATAGACGAAGAAATAATCACAAATAATTTGTGTTTCCTTGCGTGGCGCAATAGACAGGCCTAGGATAGTGGACTTGAAACCAGTGCTTGGCAAGACAAGTTCCCTTAGCATGATCAGTTGGGTGGGGACATTAACCGGGTGGTACTGTGTATTAGAATCTATTTTCAGAGCATCAATTTATTAGTAAGCTTTAGGGCAGGTTCTCGGATTCCTATGTATCCCCTCTCTCTGGGATGGCTCCAAATAAATATACTGTGTTGATGAGTCCGTAAACAACATTCAGTTCACAATTCTTTACAACTGCAGGTGGAGATTGTACAATTCGTCCCAAACGCTTTATGTGTGACAAGACTTCTGGACCAGTGCATATTTACAAATACAAATATTTATTAGAAAATATTACCCCGCTTAATTACAATCATATCTTTATCAACTAAACACACTGCAACTTAAATGTTTACGATACAAATGTTTTCTCAAAAACATAAATTTTGCAGCGCATTTCTGATAAAGGGGAGTTCAGAAAGAAACGGATTTAAATTAATGTTTTGACACCACCACATTGTTTCGTAATTTAGTATCATGTTTATGTATTATATCAAGTGTATTATGTTAATACCTTAAATGGTATACAGATACATTACCTTTTTTTTTGAAAATTCTTCACATAAATCCATTTATCCATTCTGAATCGGCCATAAATATTAAATCTTGCATTTTAGTTAATGGCCATCTATCGGAGTGGTTTTTATTCACCGAGGCTGCCGACAGGAAGATTCACTCTCCCCATACATTTTTATTCTGTGTGTCGAAATATTGGCTGTACTGGTCAGGACAAATAAAGGTATTAAAGGAGTTAAAGTAGGAGTTACTGAATATATAATTTCTCAATATGCCGACGACACCTCCCTTATATTGGCACCGAAAAGTCCCTTAAACATGCTCTACGTATTATACCACTAATTATTTTCCCCATAGACACCAATGTTAAAGTGTCACATATTAATGATTTGCTGCAAATTCAACTCAAGTATGGATAATGCAGCAGTGTAATGTTCATATAGAAAACTAATTTTCCACTCAAAAACCACCAGAAAATGTGGGGTCACAAGACATGTAAGAAAGTTCTTGTCTGTTTACTAAACAGGTCAAGGGTACTGCTGTTTTCATTGATTTAAACACAAAGTATAAGCATAGAGTCGAAATTTGGAAATATTCATCAGTGATCCAGTAAAACTTATTAATACCCTTCTTATACATACAACCACAAAATCGAATAGAAATGTGCAGTTTTCCCCTACTTATAATGCCCGTTTTCATCAAAAAAGGAGGGATTCGTTTTTATTATAGGAACTACATTCGACTACACTTCGGAGGCTTACATGTAATTAGTGGTGGTAAACCTCTAATGGCTTTAAAATTCTATGGAGATATTTCAGGTCTTAATGTTAATGTTGATAAAACCAGAGTTATATGGTTTGGGGAAAATAAAGGTTATAATGTAAAATTATGCACAGACACAGACCTTAATTGGGATAAGGGGGAATTGAGATCTTAGGAATTATTATATCAACACATTTAAGGAGTGTGTTTGTATTAAATTATGACAGAAAAATAAATGAAATTAAATCATTATTACTGTCCTGGTCAAAAAGAATACTCACAACCTTTGTAAAGATCACTGTTATAAAAGCTTAGCTTGACCAAAGTTAAATCACTTAATTTCATCATTACCTAATCCACCTGAAGACCAGGTCACACTGTTGCAAAATGTGTTTTTAATTTCCTCTGGAATAATTACCTAGATAAAATAAAGAGATCTGTTGTACTCAAGATTATGATTGTGGTGGACTTAGAATGATCAATATTAAACAGTTCATATATTCTCTGAAACTACGTGGATTAAAAGACTTATGATTGGGAATAAAAAAATGTTTGGAATCCATAAACATATGTACCCATTCACCACCAATATGCTATTTTTCGGTAACGACTATGTAAAAAATAACTTGTAAAAACTATGCAATCCCTTCTGGAAGGATGTTTACACAAGTCTTAACATCCTATTATGGTACAATAATAACATTAAGATTGGAAGATAAGTGTTTTTTCTATAAAAGATGGTATGATAAAAGATATTTTATTTATTAATGATATAATGGATAACAATGGTAATCTTCTCTCTTTTACCCTATTTATCGAAACGTTTGCTGTACATTCACATTTTTTGAGAATATGAAGGTATGACTGCAGCAATACGGGGCTACCTCAGAAACAAAATTTTGCTCATCTTGCCTATCAAGTTAGAAATCTAATTTGTCCATCAATAGTATCCCTAATAACAAGCGCACAGAAAGGCTGTCGTCCCATTTATGATATACTTATTCAATCAAATGTACATCCAACATCTATAGCCAAATGGGGACAATATGGTATAAATATAAACAGAGAATGGAATGATTTATTCAAAATATTTTGAAAACTGTTTATATATAATAAATATTATGCATATTACATCAATATCTGTATGGTTTGTTGAGGGGTGGCCTACAGCCTACCCCGACACTCCCATACCTATTACGGGGTGAATAAATGGATAACCATTAATTTTGTGATCGAAATTTAAAAAAAATTGTCCAATGATACAGCGAATAACCCCAGTGGTGCCCATAAGACTCGAACCCGTGATCTCCGGGTTCTGCGTCAATGGCAATTCTGACAAATTCGTATATCGAACGGATACTTGATTTGGTTTTACTCTGATATGCGGATTTATTGCTTCGGTGCCCAACCTTTTGGCTTTTTTAGGAATTAGAAGGCGTCGCTGTGGCCTAGTGGTTACGGCAAGAACTTGTAACCTAGCACATCATGGGTTCGAAACCTCAACGAGCCAAATAAATCATAAAGACAAAAACGAAACCTCAACTAAGCAAATTAATCATGAAATAAAAAACATTTATTTTTTTGTATAAGTTGTTTTCTTTATGAATGAACAACACTTGTAATAGTTAGATATATTAGGAAGTTATGTGTAATTGTCTTATTTACACGTGCAATGCTTATTATTTCTGTTTGTCGAAATCCATGCAGCTGGATGTGTTCAATATTGTCAATTCGAATATTATTAACATAAATGTAATGAGTGATAAAATATTTCTACATAAGGCATCAATTAGCTACCTAATATGTCATGGTAAGGTTCGCTTTTTTATATTAATTTATTTCGTCGGTGTGTTCTTGGTCTAGACGCTTTCCCATGGCCTCGTCCGTCGGATGGGGACGGTATACCAGCGGTCCCGTGTATCGGAGGTTATCTTCCGAGCAAGTAACCTAATATATTCAATTAGTAGGAGAGTTTTCCGGATTAACGTATATCCTTCCACTCTCTCTGGTGCGGCTCTAAATAACATATTCTATGTTGATGAGTCTCATTAGTGATCCGACTGGATGATATTTTAACGTAAAAACATACGTAATCAGAACCCGAGAATCGTCCAGTCGGGTCACTTCTTTGAGTACAACCGGAGTAAACATAAGTAGGAAATGTTCTTATGGGAGCAATCGGCGATTTTACTTAAATTTCTCCCTAGAGTTCTTTTTTTTTTTTGTACGAACTGTGAATATATACTGTGCTAAATGGAAATCAGACGTAACGAACGGTGTAAAGGATTTGAATTAAATCGCTAATTTGACAAAGATTTGTACTTCGAGGTATTTTTATTTATATATTTTGTTATAATATTTGCGAGTCAAGTGCCAGCGATTTTCTGTTATTCTCATAAGTAGAATATCTGTCACAATATAAGAATCTTTCATGGGTATCCGGAAAAGATCAGGAATTTCAAAACGAGGTATAATTTTTTGAACAGTTATAACGTGGATTAGTATGATAGACATTTTGTGCGTTGGCATCGCCAATTACTAATGTTGTGAGCGTTGTTTTTCCACAGAGGCGTCATGCAACTGTTGACATTATTACGTCATTGTTGATTTCGCGTGACATTTATTTTCGCCGTTGTGTAAGATTAGGCTTTTCATCATCCATGTTAAACGCGGATAACCTTATAACTCATGTTTGTGTTGTTTCTGGCATAAAAAACCCACTGATTCTGTTTTTCAACAATGCATATCATTCATTCACGCTTTGCTTATTTTGAAATAAACCCGTGTCAAAGGTGCATGTCTCTGTGTCCATGCTCTCCGACAACATAGTCCTGGACAACACAGTAAAATACTTGCTATTCATTACAACAGACATATCACTTTAACATCAGGATAAATTTTAGCTGAGAAATGAAAATCAATGAGAAAAACACATGCAAATTACACAAACTTTGGATTTTTTTCGATGGATCTATTTTAGCATCCTACGACCTGGAAGGACTTTCTCACCGCTCTGACACCAATAGCATTATTTCGCTTAAATAATATAACTTTGTAATTGTGTTCTTGTTTAAGTGTTTGACTTCGCAAATATGGTTCTTATTTTTGATCCACGGAATTGAACATGACCGTGATTTAAGACGGTTTTTGCATATTCCTGAGTGTTTTGAGTCTAGGTCAGACAATCTGATAATGAGCAAATTTATGATATACATTCCAAAACGAACGGGAAAGTTAAATTTAGCAGAAATAGATTATCAATAAGGAGGAATTTCGGAAACCGCGATGTAAGATATGTGGATACATCCAACAAAGCACACGTGCTATAATTAGATTAGTGTATATGTGTACGAGCATACATAGAGATATATTTGTATTGTATTTAATATGAATATAGTTAAAGCACGGACAGGTTATACTTTGTTTTTATCCAGCACATGCAATGCATCCAATTTAAACATCTTGCATTTAAAAGACAGAAACACAGACAGAACAGCTGCATACCTCCATGAAAGAGAACATGCCTAGTGTATAGCTCTGAGAAATACAAACAGTTTTTGGGTCATTCCAGTCAAATAGAAGCCATGCAGTCCAATACCTGCCTGTGCGGTGTAACGAACATTTCAGCCGGATGGAGAACTGATCACGGACCGCACAACTTAAAGTTGAAAGGATACCGTTGAAAGTAAGTGTTTCATGAATGCAATTGCGTATTTTATCAAAATTCACTGCAGAATAAGGAAACAATTAACTGTAACACAAGTGCGTTTTACGGCAGAGGTCTCAATGAGTCATTGCACCACTGAGTTTCCTTCTTCGTTTTATATAGGACGAATGTATACCAAGAGATAAAAAAAAAATGCGTATTTTTCTCCGTAGACAATTTCAAAAACACATATCAATCAAAAACGATCGAGCGTCCGCCAATATAAAATGCAACAAAAACAGAGGGTCATGTATCATGTAAGAAATAGCCAATCTGTAAATTGACGTCACGTTCTATTTTGACACGTCACAGATAAATTTTCCCCATTTCTATACTTTCGCTTTACTGTCTATGTCAATTATAATTAAATATCTCAAACAAACACTAAGAAATGTGCCCAATACATCATTCGGATGAGGTATAGGTAATAAGGACAAATAGCAATCAAAAGTGCTCATTTTCTATCACTGACTGAATATGCAATTAACACCAAAGGACATAATTAGTTTCTTCAGTGGCATAACGACATGCGTAATGCAGCAATATCTTTAATTGGTCAACCTAACTGAAATAGCAAGTGTGAGGAACTTTGCAACTCCTTGTGTGTGGTACCCCTATAACAGCTGCTGCTTTGTAAGATGATTATAACTTGTATAAGAGTTGACTTTGTATTTGCATTTAGCACACATCTGTGTAGAAAAGTAAGCGCACTTTCATAAAAAAAACAGTTGTGGTAGAAACTAAGCCAAGTCTTACTAGTACAATTACTAGTGTTTTTTTTTTTATAGTTTATTAAAGTCTCATTTGCAATTGCTATACAGTGTCGCCATTTTTTATCTGGCGTATAGTGGCGCCATCTTGTTGCACGGAACCGTCTGGTAAAATGTGCCTTTATACATGCAAACAAATACATGCTCTGTATCAGAGGACACAATGTGAATAAATAATACTTATGTTTACATTTCGCACCTTTATTGAGTTTGTAAGTGTAATAATTTATAAGAATTGCTGTTTTTTTCACACACGCGCGAGACAACCGGCAGTAGTCATTTTCACGCAGTAGTGAAACACACGCGCGACAACTTAAAATGGCAAAACGATCCGTTTCTTCTGGTGTGAAAGCACCAATTATTTTCCCCATAGACACCAATGTTAAAGTGTCACATATTAATGATTTGCTGCAAATTCAACTCAAGTATGGATAATGCAGCAGTGTAATGTTCATATAGAAAACTATTTTCCCACTTGAAAAATCACCAGAAAACGTGGGGTCACAAGACATGTAAGAAAGTTCTTGTTTGTTTACTAAACAGGTCAAGGGTACAGCTGTTTTTATTGATCGACTGTTTTCATTGCTCACAAAGTGTAAGCATGGAGTCGAAATTTCGAAAATGTTCATCAGTGATCCAGTAAAACCTATTAATACGCTTCTTATACATATAACCACAAAATCGAATAGAAATGGGCAGTTTCCCCCTACTTATAATGCCCATTTCCATCGAAAAAGGAGGGATTACTTTTTATTATAGGAACTACATTCGACTACACCTCGGAGGTTTACATGTAATTGGTGTTGGTAAACCTTTAAGAGGAGAAAACATGTTCAGATGTTTCTTAAATGAGGAGTTTGTGTTGTCATTTTCATAACAAGCTTAAAAACACTCACTTCATGCAAATCGAATGATTATTTGCAGAGATATGGTCGTGTGAATACCAAGGACAATAGTCTGAAATCGACAAAAGTCAGAGATAGTTTTTTTAATTTTACACTATCTGAATTGTCATACGAAACGGCATTTCTTGACAATACACCATATTAAATAGATCAAATGTTTAGAACATTCAATGGATATAAATAAAACATGCATTTTAGGTACAATTAGGACGACGAAAAGGCCAATTTATGTCGATTTTCATGCCAAAATTGATTTTTCAGTCAAATTCTTCAAAATTGGTGGTACCATACCTGATTATAGTAGCGAATACGAGCTTAATAATGCCAAAAATACCGCTAAAATCAGAAATGATACTAGCTGAACGCTACCAAGTCGAGTTTGAATGATAAGGAACAATATTTTACCTTTTACACAAATCTTCATTTTTCACAGTATCCTATTTTAGGGGGGTAGGGGAAAGATTTAGTGGTTTCATGCCTACCAAACCTGTTGTCATGCAAATTTAATTCATGAAAACATGTTGCAAACATGCAACCCTACATGTTGATACGAAAAAGACATAGTTCAACTGCAAACACTTCACCAATACGTCATTTTAAACAAGAAAAAAAAATGAAACTCAAAATTACAGCTTTTATAGACAAAATTGGACTAAAAACGCTCAAAACCTATTTAATAAACTATGGAAAACTTATTTCTGAGCTTATTTTACCAATTGTTATCGGAAAAGTGTCCCTAGGTACGAATCTGAGCGAGTCCTAATTACTGCACGCATCTCTTATAGGTGTGAAAGCACCAATTATTTTCCCCATAGACACCAATGTTAAAGTGTCACATATTAATGATTTGCTGCAAATTCAACTCAAGTATGGATAATGCAGCAGTGTAATGTTCATATAGAAAACTATTTTCCCACTTGAAAAATCACCAGAAAACGTGGGGTCACAAGACATGTAAGAAAGTTCTTGTTTGTTTACTAAACAGGTCAAGGGTACAGCTGTTTTTATTGATCGACTGTTTTCATTGCTCACAAAGTGTAAGCATGGAGTCGAAATTTCGAAAATGTTCATCAGTGATCCAGTAAAACCTATTAATACGCTTCTTATACATATAACCACAAAATCGAATAGAAATGGGCAGTTTCCCCCTACTTATAATGCCCATTTCCATCGAAAAAGGAGGGATTACTTTTTATTATAGGAACTACATTCGACTACACCTCGGAGGTTTACATGTAATTGGTGTTGGTAAACCTTCTCCCTATATACTTACTCCCTGCATAAATTCATAACCATCAAAATAAATTGACCAATCGTTGATCAATAAAATAAAAGACCTCCACATTCTGGTAGGGGGTAAACGCGGTATTTATGGTTTGTGCTCAACTGATTTTAGCCCTTTATAAAACTAGTTTGTAGTGATAATTATATTAAAAGCTTTATTTTTTATGTACATCTATGTATCTGCTTTTGACGTTGTCTGATTTTAAAACACCAATATGAATCTATTTAATTTAAATCATGGTCTAATATTTTCATTTTTCATATAGAGATTGAGGATAAAGTTCGAGTAAACCCTTTATTTTCAACTACTGAATATCGCAACCTACCGGAAGTTGACCGGATGTGAAAGTTATGAATAATTTAAATTTGTGTATTTAAAGAAACAGTGCGAAAATCAAGTCGCGCACTCCCAATTTCCATTTAAGATGTTCTTCGCGTGCTTTAAATCTATAAATTTTAAAAATCTCAGGATTTTGTGTTAAAAAGTTTTGGCAGGCATGCCATTTTACCTCTAACCAGTGCGTTGCTAAGGCATCGCATCAGCGTTAACATCGCAGACGGTGCCATTTATCGTCCAGTGTGATAATATAAAGTAATATTTGCAATGAATATAAGATGGCAACAATGTGGGTCACACACTAAGACAACTTTGTAATTACAAAGTAAGTGCCACAGTTGCATTATATAACTCGAAGCCTGGCACGCAGGAATCTAAATTCGGCTATTCCGACCAACTGAATTGATTGTTGGTTAACGTCTTCTCAACACTTAACATGTTATTTCGAGCATCTCCAAAAAGAATCGAAGCATATATAGGAATCCGGGAACCTCGCCCAACTGTTATGTAATAGAGTGATATGGTTTCATATCGGGCCTGGAGGATTGCCTTCCAAGAACGAGCGTCCGGGCTACGACGAAGAGTCTAAGGGACGATTTTTGTCCAAAGATACCCCAGTGGTTCTGCGTCAAAGGCAAGTCTGACATATTCGTATATCGAAAGGATACTTGGTTTTGTTTTACTCTGATATGTATATTTATTGCTTCGGTGCCCAACCTTTTGGCGGTATGCACCATTTAAATATAGGCAAACGTACGTAAAACGTTTTTGAGTTGCTTCCCTTACATCATTGGAGTATCGTCCCTTTGTATTATACCTGCATAAAGGTGTGAACATGGAAATAATTAGAAGACGTCCCTGTGAACTAGTGGTTACGGCAAGAATTTGTAACCTAGCACATCATGGGTTCGAAACCTCAACGAGCCAAATAAATCATAAAGACAAAAACGAAACCTTAACGAAGCAAATTAATCATGAAGAGAAAAACCTTTTTTTTTGTATAACTTGTTTTCTTTATGAATGAACAACACTTGTAATAGTTAGATATATTAGGAAGTTATGTGTAATTGTCTTATTTACACATGCAATTCTTATTGTTTCTGTTTGTCGAAATCCATGCAGCTGGATGTGTTCAATATTGTCAAGTCGAATATTACTAATATAAATGTAATGAGTGATAAAACATTTCTTCATAAGGCATCAATTAGCTACCTAATATGCAATGGTAAGGTTCGCTTTTTGATATTATTTTATTTCGTCGGTGTGTTCTTGGGCTAGACGCTTTCCCATGGCCTCGTCCGTCGGATGGGGACGGTAAACCGGCGGTCCCGTGTATCGAAGGTTATCTTCCGAGCAAGTTAACTAATTTATTCATTAGTAGAAGAGTTTTCCGGATTAACGTGTATCCTTCCACTCTCTCTGGTGTGACTCTAAATAACATATACTATGCTGATGAGCCGTTAAACAGCATTTTATTAGTGATCCGACTGGATGATATTTTAACGGTAAAAACATACGTAATCAGAACCCGAAAATCGTCCAATCGGGTCACTTCTTTGAGTACAACCGGAGTAAACATATGTAGGAAATGTTGTTATGGTAGCAATCGGCGATTTTACTTAAATTTCTCCCCAGAGTGCTTTTTTTATACTAACTGTGAATATATACTGTGCTAAATGGAAATCAAAAGGATTTGAATTAAATCGCTAATTTGACAAAGATATATACTTCGTAACGAGGTATTTTTATTTATATATTTTGCTATAATATTTGCGGGTCAAGTGCCAGCGATTTTCTGTTATTTTCATAAGTAGAATATCTGTCACAATATAAGAATCTTTCATGGGTATCCGGAAAAGATCAGGAATTTCAAAACGAGGTATAATTTTTTGAACAGTTATAATGTGGATTGGTATATATGAACTGAATAGTTATGGTTGATTCTTTTTCTTACATATGATAGACATGTTGTGCGTTGGCATCGCCAATTGCTAATGTTGTGTGCGTTGTTTTTCCACAGTGACGTCATGCAACTGTTGATATTATTGCGTCATTGTTGATTTCGCGTGACATTTATTTTCCCCGTTGTGTAAGATTAGGCTTTCCATCATCCATGCAAAACGCGGATAACCTTATAACTCATGTTTGTGTTGTTTTTGGCATAAAAACCCCACTGATTCTGTTTTTCAACAATGCATGTCATTCATTCACGAAACACACGCGCGACAACATAAAACGGCAAAACGATCCGTTTCTTCTCCCTGTATACTTACTCCCTGCATAAATGCATAACTTACGTATGACATCATCAAAATAATTTGACCAATCATTGATCAATAAAATAAAAGACCTCCACATTCTGGTAGGGGGTAAACTCGGTGTTTATCGTTTGTGCTCAACTGATTTTAGCTCTTTATAAAACTAGTTTGTAGTGATAATTATATTAAAAGCTTTATTTTTTATGTACATCTATGTATCTGCTTTTGGCGTTTGATTTTAAAACACCAATATGGATTTATTTAATTTAAATCATGGTCTAATATTTTCATTTATCATATAAAGATTGAGGATAAAGTCCGAGTAATCCCTTTATTTTCACCTACTGAATATCTCAACCTACCGGAAGTTGACCGGATGTGAAAGTTATGAATAATTTAAATTTGTGTATTTAAAGAAACAGTGCGAAAATCAAGTCGCGCACTCCAAATTTCCATTTAATATGTTCTTTGCGCGCTTTAAATCTTTAAATTTTAAAAATCTCAGGATTTTGTGTTAAAAAGTTTTGGCAGGCATGCTAGTGCATCGCATTGGCAGGCATGCCATTTTACCTCTAACCAGTGCGCTGTTAAGGTGTACCAGAAGTAAATCAAA
>JAWPHD010022818.1:12500-15000 GCA_037043455.1 Cyrtodaria siliqua | reverse complement strand
GACAGACAGACAGACAGACATACAGACAAAGACCAAGACAGAGACCCAGACAGAGACCCAGACAGACAGACAGACAACCAGACAGACAGACAGACAGACAGATAGACAGACAGACAGACAGACAGACAGACAGACAGACAGACAGACAGACAGACAGACAGGCCAAACTGAGACCCAGAAAGAGACCCAAACAGAGACACAGACAGACAGACAGACAGACAGAGTCCCAGACAGACAGACATAGACAGACAGACATACAGACATACATACAGACAGACAGACAGACAGACAGACAGACAGACAGACAGACAGAAGACAGACACGCCAGACAGACAGACACCCAGACAGAGACCCATACTTAGACCCAGACAGAGACCCAGTCACACAGACAGACTGACAGACATACAGACAGACAGACAGACAGACAGACACGCCAGACAGACAGAGACCCAGACAGAGACCCAGACAGAGACCCAAACATACAGACAGACAGACAGAGAGCCAGACAGAGACCCAGACAGAGACACATACAGACAGACAGACATACAGACATACATATAGACAGACAGACAAACAGACAGAGACCAAGACAGAGAGCCAGACAGAGACGCAGACATACAGACAGACAGACAGAGTCCCAGACAGACAGACATAGACAGACAGACATACAGACATACATACAGAGAGCCAGACGAGACCCAGACAGGCCAGACAGAGACCCAGACAGAGACCCAGACAGGCCAGACAGAGACCCAGACAGAGACCCAGACAGACAGAGAGCCAGATATATATTTAGACAGGCCAAACAGATAGTCAGACAGAGATGCAGACAGACAGACAGACAGACAGACAGAAATACAGACAGACAGACATATAGACAGACAGACAGGCCAGACAGAGAGCCAGAGAGCCAGACAGACAGACAGATAGACAGACAGACAGACAGACAGACAGACAGACAGACAGACAGACAGACAGACAGACATGCATACAGACAGACAGACCAGACAGAGACCCAGACAGAGACCCCGACAGACAGACAGACAGACAGAAGGACAGACAGACAGGCCAGACAGACAGAGACCCAGACAGAGAACCAGACAGAGTCCCAGACAGAGACCCAGACAGACAGACAGACAGACAGACAGAAAGACAGACAGCTAGACAGAGACCCAGACTGAGACCCATACAGACAGACAGACAGACAGATAGAGAGCCAAACAGACATACAGACAGACAGACAGACAGACAGACAGACAGACAGACAGACAGACAGACAGACAGACAGACAGACAGACAGACAGACAGACAGACAGACAGACAGACAGACAGACAGATAGAGAGCCAAACAGACATACAGACATACAGACAGACAGACAGACAGACAGACAGACAGACAGACAGACAGACAGACAGACAGACAGACAGACAGACAGACAGACAGACAGACAGACAGACAGACAGACAGACAGACAGACAGACAGACAGACAGACAGACAGACAGACAGACAGACAGACAGACAGACAGACATACAGACAGACAGACAGACAGACAGACAGACAGACAGACAGACAGACAGACAGAGACCACGGCAGAGAGCCATACAGAGACACAGACAGACATACAGACAGACAGACAGACAGACAGACAGACAGACAGACAGACAGACAGACAGACAGACAGACAGACAGACAGACAGACATACAGACAAAGACCAAGACAGAGACCCAGACAGAGACCCAGACAGACAGACAGACAACCAGACAGACAGACAGACAGACAGATAGACAGACAGACAGACAGACAGACAGACAGACAGACAGACAGACAGACAGACAGACAGACAGGCCAAACTGAGACCCAGAAAGAGACCCAAACAGAGACACAGACAGACAGACAGACAGACAGAGTCCCAGACAGACAGACATAGACAGACAGACATACAGACATACATACAGACAGACAGACAGACAGACAGACAGACAGACAGACAGACAGACAGAAGACAGACACGCCAGACAGACAGACACCCAGACAGAGACCCATACTTAGACCCAGACAGAGACCCAGTCACACAGACAGACAGACAGACATACAGACAGACAGACAGACAGACAGACAGACACGCCAGACAGACAGAGACCCAGACAGAGACCCAGACAGAGACCCAAACATACAGACAGACAGACAGAGTCCCAGACAGACAGACATAGACAGACAGACATACAGACATACATACAGAGAGCCAGACGAGACCCAGACAGGCCAGACAGAGACCCAGACAGAGACCCAGACAGGCCAGACAGAGACCCAGACAGAGACCCAGACAGACAGATAGCCAGATATATATTTAGACAGGCCAAACAGATAGTCAGACAGAGATGCAGACAGACAGACAGACAGACAGACAGAAATACAGACAGACAGACATATAGACAGACAGACAGGCCAGACAGAGAGCCAGAGAGCCAGACAGACAGACAGATAGACAGACAGACA
>JAWPHD010022818.1:0-2500 GCA_037043455.1 Cyrtodaria siliqua | reverse complement strand
ATATCTTCCTTAAACGGCAAAATTGTATAAGGGGCCTCTCGTGTAGATTCAATACTGTAGATTTAGCCACGTTTGTCACGGACTGAACGGGGGAAATAATGATTTGGGCGTAATGTTTGCTATAAAACCCATTGTCTTCTAGCTCTCGCCGGGATCATCGATAGTTCTTTGTTGGAACAGAGATTGGACGGCAAATTTCATAGGCAACATGTGCCTAAGCCATCCAGGATATAATCCATCCAGGATATAAGCCATCCAGGGTAGGATATAAGCCATCCAGGATATAAGCCATCCAGGGTTGGAGTAAGCCATCTAGGTTTGGATATCCAGGAGTGGAGCTAAGCTTCCACGTATAACGTTTACAAGCGGTGGAGACGGTCCCCGTACCTGCGCAGCCAGGTTTTACTAACGACAACCCCCGGGACACAAGGTGGGCCCGTTACCAATCCTCACTGGAGGAATATTACTCACAATCTCAGTGGAGGTTAACTATCATTGCATCGCGTCATCAACCCTTACAGAAGGCATTTGATGACAATCATCCATTGAATTCGCGCATCATCATCTTCATGAGCTCTCGCGCATCACAGTTATCGCGCTAGATCAACATTGTTATAGCTTTAACAACACTTTAGTATCTTAGACATTCAGTATTTATAACAATACTAAGAACGTCTTAAACGTTCAGGAGAACACTCTTTTCATAGTTCATTTGTGTATTCGCTTGTTTTTTTAGATCATTGTATATATATTAAACATATTTTAAAAGTTGCATTAAACTTATGTGAATGCATTCACCGTCATTGATTCTTTCCTGAGTTAGCCCAACCACTAAGGTCATCCTGTGACAACTGGTGTCAGAAGTGGGATTTTGGGCGACTACGGAGGGAAAGAATCAATAAGTGATCTTTATTATGATGTTATACTAAATCTCTACTTATTATTTTAGAATTGTGTACCACCCTCTGATCCATCAAGGCGACTGTCGACGATCACGGCCACAGCTTGGAAGACAAGTCAAGACACGACAAGGGTAGGGTGAGTCCAAACTGTTGTTTTGTCCGTTCTTTCCTGGGCGCGAGGTCGCAGTGGTCTACACGATTGGGTCTGAGGCACTTTTGCTCAATAATTTGTGTGTTTGTTTTTACCTCCCTTGATATACACATAGTATCCAATTAGGTTGGCGAACAAGACGTTCTACTCATGTTGTGACACTCGAGTATACTTATATTGATGGGAGAAGTAAATATACATGTGCATGTTATACACATTTCGATGATTGTTTAAGGTTTATGTCCAATATCAAATTAAGATATTTTATGTAGTGTATATGTTTTGTGGAAGTTAGATACTATCTATACATAACCGTTAGTAGTTAGCGCTAGTACAAATGTGTATGTACCTTGTCCTATGATGATGCCCAGGTATTTACTGAGGACACAGTGACTTACCATTAGTAGTTAGTTGAGTAAAATTATTAGGGACGTGTGTATTGTAATTATTGTAGTTAGTAGTCCACAATGTCCATAGACATGACGTCCATAAAGGATTTTACGGAAATGGGTAAGGAGTTAGGGTATGCTGGAGAGGAGCTTAGAACCTTTGTTAAAGACGAACAGGCTAGGGAAAAGGAATTTAGACTTAAGGAAAGAGAATTAGCAAAGCAGGAAAGAGATGAAGAAAGTAGACTAGTTAAAGATAAGCTAGAATTAGAAAGTAGACTAGCCACAGAGAAGCTAGAATTAGAAGCTAGGTTAGCTAAAGAGAAGCGAGATGATGAAAGTAGATTAGTAAGGGAAAAGAAAGAGGCGGATAAAGAGAAGGTAGAATTAGAAAGTAGAATAGTAAGGGAGAAGCAAGAGTTAGAACATGAGAGGTTCGAAACAGATGGTAGACTAGCTAAGGCTAAGATGATAATGGAAAGGGAGCAAAAAGAGTTTGAGCATAAGTTAGCTTTAGAGTTGGAAGCAGCTAAGACACATAGTAAGGAAAGTAAAACTGAAGGGAAAGATAGTTATTCTGGGAAGTTAAAAGGTTCGAAGTTACCATACTTTGATGCTGACAAAGATAACATGGACAGTTACTTGTTACGGTTCGAGCGTTATGCTGAGTTACAGGAATGGACCAAAGATAAGTGGGCAGTTCATTTAAGTGCGTTATTGAGAGGCAAGGCCTTAGATGTATTTTCTAGATTACCTAGTGTAGATGCTCTTGACTATGACAAGTTAAAGGATGCTCTTTTAAAGAGATTTGAGCTAACTGAAGAAGGTTTTAGAAAGCGGTTTAGAGCTTGTCTGCCTGAGAAAGGCGAGTCATTTATTCAGTTTATTAGTAGGTCTAGAAATTACTTAGATAGGTGGTTAGAGTTAGGGAAGGTAGCGCAGACGTATCAAGGGCCTCATAGATTTCTTGTTGCGGGACCAGCTATTCAATGTTTGTAGTAGAGATCTGTTCTTATTTCTTAAAGAAAGAAAACTAACTAGTGTAAATGAAATGGCAA